>PVJC01011800.1:0-40693 GCA_004026665.1 Murina feae | reverse complement strand
TAGTGGCCTGGTGCATGAAATTCATGCACATTTAAAGGGAATTAATTAGAGGAAATATTTTAATATTGCTATTTGCCCTTTCTCTATAATAGAAGTGTCAGAGATTAAAGAAAATTAATAAAATGTATATGAAAATCTCCTTTCTGTCAGAGTCTGAGGTGCACCATGAGACCCAGAGTCAAGTCCCCACACACCCATGTGAGTTTTAAAATCATGTGAGACCCAGACCTGGCCAGACCCCCCCTACATTGGCTAGATCTAGACATGACTGGTTCCAACCCCGTCAAGCCCCACTAGGCAGGGGATACAGCCTCAGATCCCCTGGCCAGACATCAGGGTGGGGGTCATGGCGTGGCATCCCCAGCCTTGCCCGGGGAAAGGGGTGTGCCTTGATGTCCCATGTCAAGCCCTATTGGGTGGGAGGTGTAACCTGAGGTCCCCTGTCAAGCCCCACCGGGAGGGGGACACAGACTGAGGTACCCTGGCCTGGGTCAAAGGGAGCAGCCTGAGGTCCCTGGTCGAATATGGGGCAGAGGGCAGACCTTGAGGTACCCCGTCAAACCCCGCCAGGCAGGGAATGTGGTGTCAGGTCCCCAGGCCCGTGCGGGGGGCGGGTATAGCATGAGGTCCCCTGGCCTATTGTCAGGGAAGGGGGAGCAGCCCAGCACTGGGGTGGGGGCATACTTTGAGGTCCCCTGTCAAGCCCCATCAGGTGGAGGCCATGGTCTCAGGTACTGTGGCCTAGTGCCAGGGAGGGCAGGGCCTGGGTCCTCCAGCCTGGCGCTGGGGCCAGGAGTGTGGTTTGAAGTGCCCTGTCAAGCCCTGCTGGGTGGAGGGCATGGCCTGATGTCCCTCATCAAGTCCTTCTGGGTGAGGGGGCATGTCCTGAGGTCCCCCTGCCTTGTGCCAGGCTGGGGGGCATGGCCAGAGGTCCCCTGTCAATCTCCACAGGGACAGGCAGTGGTGGTGCAGCCTCAGGTCTCTGCTGATTGCTCATTAAGGCTTGTTACAGGAACTTGGCCTCCTCTGTGGGTGCAAACATCTTGTCATACAGAAACCCCACCTCCATTGTGGGTGCTGCCATCTTTGTGGCAGAGTAACAGTCAATTTGTGTATTCCCTCTTTATTATATAGAATAATAAAATGAAATAAAATAGAAGAACATGGCTAATAATGGAGGTGGGGCTTACCCTCAGCTTGGAATAAAGGAGATCAAATAAGAGGTCATACAAAAAAAGGGGGTTAAAAGAGAGACTAGTCCCTGTATTCCTAGAAAGCAGAGCAATGTGATATTATCTAATTAAGATAAATATTAGGACATCTCATTATTTTTTCTGAGGATAAGAGAGTTGGTAAAGAAGGGGTTAGCCATGCTGTACACAGGAGAAGAGGCAATTGGGGCAGGGTAAGCAGAGGCCAGCCTAGCAATGGGGTCTGCTTGGATGGGCCAAAGTGCACAAGACCAAGAGCAGAAGGTGAGTTCAAGTTGAGTTTAGAGAGGAAATGAGAACAAGATCTTTCAGGGCTTCAGGCTGAAAGGAGTTGGCGTGTCTGTGATCTGGGATGCCCCTGGAGAGTGCATGCCATAGAGGACTATTATATATCTCCATTTTAAAAAGAGAAACTCTAGCTGCTCGTGTGAGAATATAGTGTTCAAAAGGTAAAATTTAAAAAGCATGATTTTAAAGATTTTTTAAATTGATTTCTTAGAGAGAGAAGAAGGGAGAGGGAAAGAGAAACTTTGATGTGAAAGCAAAACATAGATGGGCAGCCTCTTGCATGAACCCCTTCCAGGGATTCAGCCTGAAACCCAAGTATGTACCCTGATCTGGCATTGAACCAGCAACCCTTTAGTGCATAGGATGATGTCCAACCAACTGAGCCATATCAGAATGAAGAGCATGATTTTATAAAGGAAACAACATGCAGAAGTATACTAATTGAGCTCTGCATATAGATTGCATGTATTATATGCATCCGTATCTGTATCTATATTTATCCTTATATTTATACGTGTGAATCATAAGTTCATGTTGTTATTTCTAATTCTAACCCAATATTCATTCCAATGTACATTCTGGCTTCTCTCTCTTTTATATTTGTCCTCCCTTCTCCATTAATAAAAAATTTGCATCTCTTATTCTCAATATATATAATTATTTGCTAAATCACTTGCATTCAGCCAATCTCCCAAACACATCAAACTGCTCTTTGAAGCCATTCTCAGCAGGCTGCCATTGATGGCTTATAATGTACTACCATGCTTGCCTTCTGAAGCCACCCTCACATAAATGATAGCACTGCTATCACAGGGATGCCCCACATCTCTGTTCTAAAGTGATTACTGTCCGCATCAAGCCTGTTTAATGACTTTAACTGAATTGGAAAGGAAGAAATGGAGAAAAAGAGGGAGGCTGGGAAGATGGATGGATGGAAGGAAGAAGGGAGGAAGGAAAGATGAAAAGAAGGAAGGAAAGAAGGAAGAAAGGAAGGACAACATGTGATAGTTTTATATTAATTTATAAACTTACTAGAGACCGATGCACAAAATTCATGCATGGCAAGGAGGGTAGTCTTCTCAGCTCAGCCTGCATCCTCTCCAATCCAGGGCCCCTTGGGGGATGTCCGGGAATGAGGCCTAAACTGGCAGTTGGACATCCCTCTCACAATCCTGGACCGCTGGTGCCTAATGGCTCACCTGCCTGCCTGGCTGGTTGCCCCCAACTGCTCCCCTCTGCTGGCCTAGTCACCCCTCACTGCTCCCCTGCCAGCCTAATCACCCCCAACTGCTCCCCTGCCAATCTGGTCATCCCCAACTGCAGCTGCCCCAGCCTGGTCACCCTTAACTGCCCCCCACTGGCCTGTTCACCTCTTACTGCCCCCCTGCCAGCCTGGTTGCTCCAAACTGCACCCCTTGCTGGCCTGGTCATTCCCAACTGCCCCCCTGCTGGCTTGGTTGCCCCTTACAGCACGCCGCTGGCATGGTTGTCCCACGCAGTCTGCTGTTCAGTCGTTTGGTCATCCCTCACTAACCCCCCTACCAGCCTGGTCACCCCACACTGCCTGCTGCTCAGTTGTTACTGTGAGGGCATCATGACCAATTTGCATATTACCCTTTTATTACTATAGAACAGCCTACTAGAGGTCCAGTGCACATATGTGTGCATGGGTGGGGTCTGGGTGGCCCGCCTCCAATTGAGGTTGGAGGCGGGCGATAGGGAGTGGGGACAGCAGGTGATAGGGGCCACAGGTGGTTGGCTGGCCAGCCACACCCCTCTTTGGGCCAGTTGGCTGCCACAGTGTGTGTCATAGCCACCGGTTGTTCTGGTCATTCTGCCATTCAGTTACTTGGCTTTTATATATATAGATATGAGATACATTAATATGTCACTGTTGTTTTCTGAAAATACTCTATTTATTTTAATGATGAGAATATAATCCAGCACCAATGATACTTAGAGATTAACAAGGCTCTTCCACTACATCTTTATTTCAAGTTCTTTGACCATGCTAGTAGTGAAACATGGGAATTTTTCTTATTCAGCCTTCTTAAATCATGTCACTTAGTAATTCATGACTCCAAATTTTAGTAAAAATGGTATAAATCTAAAAAAAGGAGGAAAGAAGAAAGAGATAGAGGGACAAAGAGAGGGGACTAGGAGAAGAGAAGAGACTTTGAAAAGATATTTGAATATTGATGTTTAGTTTTGGTAAGAATAATGTTTATTATTATGATTTTTTTCCTGAAATATTGACATGAAGCATACTAACTATATTTCTTATTCTGACACTCAGAGACAAACTACCAGTCTATGTTATTTTAAAATACCCAAGACCAGTCCTATTCTTGCCAACATCCTATAATTGGATTGAATGAATTTCTAAAATGTATAACTATGTATTTGAATTGCTTGGCATTTACCTCAATAATATACTTCACAAATCTAAGTGTACTAGTCAATCAACTAAATTTGTAACTCTGGTTGATATTTTGAGTTTTATAATACGCTTTCTTCTATTAGCCCCCCAAAAACTTACTATTTTTTTTCAATGAGTATTTAATTTATCTATCAAGCTTTTAGTAAACAGCAGGAAAATTCTCACCACCACTCTGTTGCTATTGAGGCAGGTTCTGAACAGGCTTAGTTTTAAGGGTTCAGTTGGAAATCCACAATCACAAAGTCCATTTATTATATGCAATCATTGTGCCCTTTGCTGCCACTATGCATCTTCTGTTCAGTCAGAAAATTGGCTGATGTTGGTAGAGAGCTACCCAGACTTAAATAGAGAGGGAGAGCCCAGTTGCAGTGGCTCAGTGGTTGAGCATTGACCTATGAACCAAGAGGTCAATGTTCAATTCTTGGTCAGGGCACATGCTCTGTTTGAGGGTTCAATCCCCAGTAGGGGATGTGTAGGAGGCAGGTTATATCAATGTTTCTCTCTCATCATTGATGTTTCTATCTCTCTCTCCCTCTCCCTCCCTCTCTGAAATGAAGTTTAAAAAATAGAGAGTGAGTAAATGAAATGAGTGTTGGTAGCAATTATTAAAACAAGGAAGAATTACAAAACAATAGTGCCATACTGAAAAGAAAAATATAGTCTTGAATTGAAATATTTTAACAGTCAAGGCTAAAATTGTAGGTGGGTTTTTGTTTGTTTTGCTTTTGCTCTGAAATATTCAGAGTATTTCCTCAATTCAAATCCAATTTATTAATGAATATGTACATCTGTAGAAGAATACAATAATAAAAAGCATTAAATGACAAAACAGTAAACAACATTCTGTAAGTAAAACACTCTAATATTAAAGACAAAGAAAAATAGTACAAAAGAGTTGTGTTTACTACATTATAGAACAACAACATGAGGTTCCAGTAAATGTTCAAAGTTAGAGCAAGGGATGTGGATTCCAATTCTGGATTTGGAATCTATTAAGCATGTAAGATTAACAAGTTGTGAGATCTCTTTCAGTCTCAGTTTCCACATCTTGATAATGGAAATTAAAAATAACTGTTGCTCTTATCTCCCTCATACAGTAGTATGTAGACTGAATGACAAAATATGGGTAAAAGAGACTAATAATTTTAAAGCTTCACACACATTATTACTTAGTCTATGGTAAGTTATAATTTTCAAGCCCTTTCTAACATCTTTGCTATCCTTAATAAAATTCCTGGAGCAAATAACTTACCTAAATAGATAATTCTGAAAACTAACATTTTAGTCACCAAACTGCAGTTATAAAGACTACATTAAAATGATTTATTATTAAATAGCATATATTTTAGTATGTAAATTTAAGATATAACACTTCTAGAAGATATAGCAAATGAACTATATACTAAGATATGCATAGGATTACTGAGAAAACCATAGCTACAATGGCAGACTTAGACAGCTAGGTTATATAGATAGTTCCCAAATCTTAGACAGCGCTGTGTTTATTGATGTAATTTTACAAAGTGGTCAATTATTCTTGTAAATTTCTTAACCAAGAAAATATAACCCTCTCTCATTTGCAAGTTAGCAGCATTCCTGGAAATTCCATAGACATTAAATGATATAAAAATAAGTAATATTTATTTGTAATGTGGAGTACAATTCTTGGCAAAATAGTTTTAAAGAGGCCTTTTATTTACATAAAAACCTGATAAACATTAAAATGATGTGCCTCTGAGAGATAATTATCTGTTGTGTAGATAAATTTATGGTAAACCCAGTAGGTAGTCCAGTAGCTCTTACTACCACCCACTGAAGGCCAATTATGTTTCTAACTCTTTTGATAAATAAAATTATACACATTTTGCAAACATTTTCTTGCAATGATACTAATACCATTGCAAACCATGAATCTCTAGACCAACAACATCCAAATTATATTTTTTGCAATAGTAATCCTATTGTACAAAATTCTATCAGGTTTTGATAATGATGATTGGTTGATTTTGTTCATATTTGCTTAAAATGTCAGTCATATGAATGAGGAAACTTGATCAAAACTTATTTTTATTTTTGTCCATTAATCTTTATTAAGGATATTAATGTCAATCATTGTTTAGCTGATTCTTCACTATTACCTCAACTCAGTCTATGTTTGCAATAGTCTTCTTTTTATGTAATTATTTTCTTTTTCATTTCTACTCCCCAAGAGCAAATACTCCTCAATATGTGGGGGAAAAAATGTGATGCTTTTTTTTCACCTTAGGAAAAACTAGAGGCCTAGTACACAAAAATCATGCACTGAGGAGGGGGGGAGGCGGGGAGTGTTCTTCAGCCTGGCCTGCACCCTCTCACAGTCCAGGAGCCCTTGAAGATGTCCAACTGATGGCTTAGGACATCCCTAGTGCTGCCGTGGAGGTTGGGAGAGGCTCCCACAACTGTCGCTGTGCTCTCCAGTCATGAGCTTGGCTTCTGCTGAGCAGCACTCCCCCTGTGGGAATTCACTGACCATCAGGGTCAGCTCCTGCATTGAGTGTCTGCCCCCTGGTAGTCAGTGCATGTCATAGCAACTGGTCATTCTACTGTTTGGTCAATTTGCATATTAGCCTTTTATTATGTAGGATATTAATTGCCACACTAACCACCAAAACAGTTTCCAATAGTTTTCTGCCAAGCACTGCATTGACATCAGAAACAGCCATATGTTTAGCCTATTTTGTCACTCACTGAGAGCTTCTTTCTATCCAGGAGGGTTCAAATTGGTTTAATCTTGCTAAGGACAGGTTGATGTAAAACCAGTCTGCAATTCTGGCTGATAAAACAGAAATTTCACTTACTGTGTAGGTCTACCAACATATTAAAAAAAACACAAGCAAATAAACAAAAAACACGAAGGCAGTCTTGAAAAAAAAACATATTTTTCCCAAGACTACACAGCCAGTAAAAATGGTTAAGCTGGAATCTCAAGATTTTTCTATTTTAAAAATCCTGATAATGAAAGAATTCTAGGGACAAAATAGGCAGGTTTGGGGAGTCTTGGAAATACAAAACCTCCATGGAGGAGAAATGTTAGGGGAGGGCTTGGAGCCACCAAGAAGGCATACATTCACAGAGAACAGGAAAGTGGCACAGGACAAGAGGAGAGGCCAGGCCAACATTCTCACAGGATACAGACCAGTCCCAGAGTATGGAAATATACTTTCACAGAGGACAGAGAAATGTCTATGTCGACAGATGCTGGAAGGAAGGAAATGTGTTCACAGGATGTACAGGAATGTTACAAGATAAGGGGGAGAAAGAGGGAAGCATCACATGGGTTTTAGACTTTGAAGCTGATATTCTGCAAAAGACTGACAAGTTAGAAAACACAGGATCATAAAATGGGGAAGGGGTCCAATTAGAAGCGAGTATAAAGAGACAAAAAACTGTAGCATTTATAAACTTTAAAGGGGGCTTGGTTGGTTACCCCTTTGGGAACCCCTCTCTACATGGGAGTCTGAATTGCTTCTAATAAATTTCCACCCTGTTACTAACAAGTCCTTTTACTCAATTTTATTCTTTGAACTTTGTGAGGCAAGAACCCACAAGGGGGAGATCTGCTTGCCACACCCCAGATTTCAGTAATACAGTTCAGTCTCAGATTATTTGCCACTTTGCAACCTGAACTACTTTAACATCTTAATGCAAGTATCTCTGATTACTTGGCTATTTTATGTTTACCTTCTCTCCATGAACTGTAAAAGTTGACATTGTCTTAATGCTTCAATTTGTGCATCTGTTTTAGCAGACAGAAATAAAAACATACTTTTGGAAAACTTCTATAAAGAAGCTGAGGCCAATTCCAAGAGATTTCATTTATACAAAAGATATTAAATAATTATTGAATTAATTAAAATGTCTGGGCATTTATGGAGTCATTTCAATTTGCTTTGGTTTTGAACACTGCTTCCTATGATCTCAGTAACTTATTTTTTAGCTGGGCACATGGATCACCAGCTGGAGGTGTATTCTCTCAGACTCCATTGCAGCCATGTTGGCCTTGAGACCAAGGCCTGGCCAAAAGGGAGGAAGTAGGGATGCTAACTGTATAGTCTGTACATCATCCTTCACATGGAAACTGCTTTTTCCTTCTTTCATTTTCCTTAGCCTGGAAGTGATCACCAGCTTTGACCCAAGAAATAGAAGCCACGTGCTGAGGATTACAAAACCACCTTGCCAGTCCTGGGCTTCTCAACTCCACATTGTTTTCATGAGAAAGAAATAAACTTCTTGCTTCTTTAAGTCACTGTATTTTTGCAGTGCTTTGTGAGAGCAGGCTAAGTTTAACTTGCTTTCTAACCAAAATAATTAACACTATCTATCACAGAAGAGTGCATTGATACTCAGAGAAATTAAGGACATTGTCCATGATTACACAGATGGAAATTGGCCAAGTGATATGGAAAGAGTGGTATTTCTAACTCCAAAGCCTGTGCAATACACACTCTATTCCTACCCAGGGAAAGTCTGACTCAAGTGCACAAAGTTTTAAATGTAGTTGTGAAGGCTGACTGAAGCCCCAGGCACATAAAAACACTGATTAGGGAATATTTGGCTCTTTTATATTTGTTTTAGAAAATGGTGGGTATTGTGCTAGCAGCATCTCTAGGGGCACATTCGGTTATTTAATCCGACTCATAGGTGGTGAGAAAATGACAAGATACGCTTTTCAGTCATTCCACCACACTCACCCTGACAGGAAACATAAACTATTCCGTTACCCTCGTGGGAAGTTAGTTTGTAGAAATCACAGTTACATTTGCCTGCGCTCAGCCTATAGCACATAAAGTTATCACCAGTCGGGCAGGAAAGAGACTAATAGAATCCATTTAATTTTCTCAGTGGCCTAACGAGGACAGTGTCAATGAAAGAGATTAGCAGCTAATGTCCCAAACAACACTGACTACAGATGTTTTCTACATGGAGATAGACATATTAATACATCCGGACCAAGAAGAGCTGCTTGGTCACTGAGCAGTACCTTGAAATCAAGGCACTGATTCTCCCTTAATCTAAAAAGGAAAAAACAACAATAACAAAAACTTTGTTTTTGTAGCTGATTTAATTAAAATAAAACACATGAAAGAAAACAAATTCTCCTTTCCTTGGTGCCAGAGTTGCAGGAAGACTGAAGAGATACTTAACACGGGCAATAATATTTCAGTCATAGAAACTAATCTGCTGTGTTAGTGCTGTGCTCAGGGCAGAGGTTCCAGTCCGTCAAGGACATGAGAATGGCCCAGATACAGGTAGATCCCAGAGCACAATGCAAACAGGAGCTTTGTCAGCAATTTCCTTACTACCAGACACTGTCTTCAAATACAGACAACAAGTATTTGAGAGGGACTCAGGGAACAAAAAAGGAAAACTGAACCCTTCTGTTTGCCAAAATTTTTACAATCAAAGATGTTGAGTAAAATGAAGACTACTTAGAAAGTCCTATTATTAATGGAGTTCAAGTAATCATTTTTTTTCTTTTGAGGATTGTGTTGTTGTATTGTTATCTAAGAATTATTTGCCTAAGTCAAGGTTGCAGTAATTTTTCTTCCATATTTTTTCTATAACTTTTATAATTTTAGGCTTTCTGTTTAGATCAATTATTCATTTGAGTTAATTTTTGTGTATATTGTGAGGAATATGAAAGTAATTATTCTTAAATATGTGCAACTAATTGTTTCAACCCTACTTTCTCCACTAAATTAATTTTGCACAAAAATCAGTTGACTATATCAGTGGGGATCTAGTTGTACATTTTCTATTCTGTTCTATTAGATCTTTTGTCCACCTTTTTACCATTAGCATACTGAATTTATTACTGTATCTCTATAATAAGATTTAACTTTAGTAGTGGTGGTCCTTTAACTTTATTTAAAAAATATTTTTAAAGATTCATATTAATTTTAGAATTATCTTGTGAATTTAGCCAAAAAATATCTATGCTTAAAATTTTAATAATATTGTATTGAATTTATATATAAATTTGTAGACAATATAAATATTAACAAAATTGAATTTTTGGATCCTGAAAACACACTATAGTTTCCATTTCTTTTAGTCATCTTCAATTCAAAAATATTTTTGTAGTATTCAATGAATAGGTCTTACAAGTCTTTGTTCAGGTTTATACTTAAATATTTTTTTATTTTACATATTATTAAAAATGTATTTTTTAAAATTTTCTATTATTCATTGGTACTACTCAGAAATACAATTTATTTTTGTATATTGATCTCGTTGTCTATAGAGTTGCTTAACTCACTTTGATTCAGGTTGTGCTTTTGTAGATTGTATCATATTTTTATGTAGATAATCATGTCATTTACTTCCATTTATTTACTTAACTTTTTTCACATATGAGATGCAGTTACAATAATTTTTAATGTTCTTGGTTAATTGTTTTTTTAAATATATTTTTATTGATTTCAGAGAGGAAGGAAGAGGGAGAAAGAGATAGAAATATCACTGATGAGAGAGAATTATTGATCATTTGCCTCCTACATGCCCCCTACTGAGGATTAAACTCACAACCCAGGCATGTGCCCTGACATAGAATCAAACCACAATCTCCTAGTTCATAGGTTGATACTCAAACACAGAGTAACACCAGCTATGCTGTCCTTGGCTAATTCTAATATCTGTGTCAATTCTCAATCAATGTGGTAATTATTCTCCTTTTAAGTTCTATTGTCTTATTGCTTCTTTGAATGCCTTGTAATATTTAATTGAATGTACAACATTGTGAATTTTTTCCTGTTGGGTTCTGGAGCTTTCTGTATTTCTATTATTCTTTAGCTTTGCTTTGGCATGTGGTGAAGTCACTTGGATAAGCTCTGATAATTTTGGATCTTGCTTTTATTTTTCCCTTGGTTGATTGGAAGTAATGTTCGGTCTAGAGCTAATTGTATTTTACTACTGAGACCAGGCATTCCTAAGTACTCTACTCAATGCTCCATATTATGTATTTTTCCAGTCCGGCTGGTTGGAACTGACACTGTTCTTGGCAATGCAAGAGTCTAGGTGCTATTTTTCTAATATGTCCAAATTGGTTTTTCTAGCCTTGGGCAATTTCTTCACACATATTCAGTAATTATTACTATGCTAAATACTCGAAGGAGTCCCTCTGTAGATTGCCTCTTCGGTACTTTGTCTTGCAAAATCTAGACACGTCCACCTCTCTTGATTTTTGTTTTTGTTTGTTTAACATAGATCTTAGAACTTAATATGATACAAGATGTGTGTTATCACAAATAAATCAGAATTGTTTATTTAATCTTGAATCACTATAATTTATTAAGGATTTTAATATTAATCATTGTTTAGCTGATTCTCCAAAATAATCTAAACTCATAGTCTATGTTAAAATAGTTTTCTTTTCATATAATTATTTCGTTTTTCATTTCTACACTCTAGAAACAAATACTCCTCGATATGTGGAAGAAAAATTGTGATGCTTTCTTTGACCTTATATTAATCGCCACACGAACTGGCAAAACAGTTCCCCTCAGTCTTCTACCAAAACCTGTACATCAGATACTGTTTCTGTGCATCGACAGACACAGATCCATATGTTAAGCTTATTTTGTCACCTATTGAGAGGCTTCTTTCTATCCAGGCGCATTCAAATTGGTTTAATCTTGCTAAGAACAGGTTGATGTGAAACCAGTCTTCAATTCTGGCTGAGAAAACAGAAATTTCATATTGAAACTATTTGAGGAGTCTTAGCAAGACTCCACTAAAATTTACTCAGTAGAGTAACTACATCGAGAGCGAGAAGAGGATGCTCAGGAGATATTCCCACTGAGTTATTAGTGCAGCCACCCAGAACGTCTCCACGTCATGCATTCACTCTTCCTAGCAGAAGTGGAGACATGAAATAGCAGTGACAAAACCACAACAATAGCGGATTATGAGAGAGATTGTGTATATCTTTTAAAAGTGTTTAATTTGGGGCAAAATAAAATAAAAGATCGAAGGGAACATTTGGAAGATATGCAGCTAAGGGAGAATCATAAAATGTTGAACAACATAATGATAATTATAAAATATACAAGTGTGATATGCCAAATACAGATTTTTAGCAAGCATTTTATGAGATTCAATAACATTGTAAAGAAAAATAATTTCAGTTGAAAAAAGCAAATAAAATGAACATAAATAGCATGTTTTTTTTCATGACTAATGAGTAGAGTAAACGTAACTCGCGATGAGATCCACTTTTATAACCCCCATAAATGCATTTTATGATAGTAAAACAGAGGTGAGAAATATAATCTGCATCAAAAAGATTTTACCATTAATGCCTGATTTAGTTTACTGATAACAAATTTATTGTGCTATAGGTTTACTGAGAAGAGAAACATATGCCATTCAGTAAACACTATTAACAGTAAAAGAAAAACTAAGTTGGAAGTCATTAGAGAATAGTTATTTGATTGTTTGCTTGGAATCAGTATAAAACTCAGTGTAAAGAATCTAATAAGGGCAAAGAGAGAATGTAAATGAAAAGGCATCATATTTTATCTAGTAAACCTTGGTAAGTTCCAACATTATATTTTTTGGTAATAATAATATTATTATTGATTTAAAATTTACAGTTTACGACAGGCCAGTTGATAGCAAGTTATGAGAAGAAAACTGATAAGACATAACTAAGGAAATCAGGAAAAAGTGGCACAGTAACTAGATTGCTTTCATTGGTTATAAGATTAGAAGAAACTTTGAAAACATAATAAACAAATAATTGTGTTTTAAGAGATTCAGGCTGCAAATTATAATATAAAGAGACTCAGAAAAGGGCCTTGGGTTGAAATGAACCAAAATTGATCAAAATTATTCCACATAGTTTACCTTTACTATCATTGAATTTTTATTCATACTTTAATATTAAACTGATGGCAGAGTTTCAATTGAGCCAAATTACATCTCTTAAGTTCTACTGCTTCCTATTGGTTTCTTAAATAGGAAGGAAAAGGAAACATAGGAGAGAAACTGAAGGCTCTGCTTAATATATTGAACATTTCAATATTGATAATTACATTTTGATAATTAAATGAATGTAATCATTAATTATCACAGATTTCAATCCAAACTATTTCAATTTATTAGTCTGGAACCTTGAGTTTCACTTTCATAATGATCAGACTTTATATTGAGCTTCCGTTTTTATTTGTCCTGGGCTCCTTGAATAAGTAACTTGAGTAAGTAACTTGAATAAGTAATGATAGAAATAGAAGAATGGGATTGATCCTTGACTGGGCACTAAATGTTAATTATTTTCTCTAAGTTAATTAACAGATGCTTTAGAAAGAGTAGCTATCTCCATTATTTTTCAAGGGAAATGGTACAAAACCCAGCAAAACTGTAACTTCCTGAGAGAAGCATGCATTATCATCCCTGTAAATATGTAACTTGTGCATAACGTGAAGTTAAAAGCCAAGCCCTTCATTAAATAATGGAATAAATAAGCAATTTTATAGAGGATTAAAATATAACAATAAAAACATATAAGATCTCTGCACTTGTGGGCTTACATTATACTTTTGGAGACAGATATTGAATAGAATAAGTAAAAAAACTACATAAGAATTTAGATAATAATAAGTGCTAAGGAGAAGAACAAAGTTGAGAAGAGGAATAGAACTTATTGATGTAGGAATGGAGATTCAAATTTAGATAATGTAGAAAAGCATGTTTCACTGAAAAGAACATATTTATATACAAACATAAAATTAGTGAAGGAATGAATCATGTAGCTATTAGGAAAGAACATTCTAAAAAGAGAGAATAGAAAATACAAGGGCCCTAATGTGTTTTTGGAACAGAGATACAGAGATGAGGTCAGTATAGTTAAAATAGAAAAAAGAAAGAGAGAGAGAAGCAGAAGATAAAATAAGGAAGGTGCAAAAGCGTCTACCAAATAGAGTGTTACAGATCACTGTGGACTTAGAGCTTCAGTGTGAATAATATGAGAAGCCATTAAGGGTTTTTGAGCAGAAATATAACATGGATATTATTTACTTCTCAACAAGGTTAATCTGGCAGCTGACTTGAAAATAGTAGGAGACACAGCAGAATCAAGAATGCCAATTGGGAAACCAAGCAATATAGTAGATAAAGATAGTTGGGCTGAAGTAGCAACTCAAAATTACTGAAATTTGGATATATTTTAGAGATAGACAATGTGATCTACTGATGGATTGGACATGGAATGTGTACAAAATAAAGCTGTCAAGCATGGCTTTAGGTACTTTGGTGTACACAAAAAGAAAAATAGAGTTATTACCAACTGATCTGGAAAAGATTAAGAACGAAGCAGGGGTTGGGGAGAAAAGATGGGCAATATTGACAAGAACAACTTTGCCAGATTGAACAGGCTTCAAGAAAGAATGACTCAAAGCAATTACAGCAGAGGAATAGACTTCTTCAAAGAGTTTTGCTTTACAAGGAAGTGTTTAAATTAGAAATGCATCTTAGTTATTTTATCTGGTATAGAATATCCAACATCATATTGTATCCAAATACCAAGATGCTGTATTAGAAAAGAAAATCTTATGTTACAACTTAAGAATTACCAGCTCTCTTTTTGAAAGAGAATAAATTTTAATGAGACAATCCTAACTAATAAAAGCATAATATTAAAATTAACCGTTTCTTCGGGATGCCTAAGCACACCCACCAGCCAATCAGAGCGACTGTATGCAAATTAACCAAGCCAACATGGAGGCTGGCACTCAGGGACCTGAGTAAACAGGCAGCGTCCATTGCAGCGGGAGTGAAACTGTTTGCGGGCTGCCTGGGCTTCTCTCCACTCCAGGGAACATCATATTTGCAACAAATGTTTCTATCCTAGGAGCTGAAGCAAACAGCAGGCCAGGCCTGACTTCTAATTAAACATTGTTTCATTATAGAAGCCAGAGCTGAAGCAGAGAGAAGGTTTTGTTACTAGGTCCTGGCTTAAAGGAACAGTGTATCAATTATAGAAGATAAACAAACCCCAGAAACCTGCGTCCAGCCAGCCTTGTTGGGACATTGGGTCAATGGGAGCTATGGGCAGCCTAAAATTCTGAAAACAGCCATCAGCCCCTCACCCATGCTGGCCACATCCCAATGGGGTGAGGGACGCCATTGGGGGGCTTGACCAGCCTGCAAACAGCCATCAGCCCCTCACCCAGGCTGACCAGGCACACAGCAGGTGTACATCCCCAGAGGGGTCCCAGACTGCAAGAGAGCACAGATCAGGCTGATGGACCTCCTGAGTGCACAAATTTTTGTGCACCGGGCCCCTAGTCCTATATAATGAGAGGAATATCCTAATTAGCCATCATGCCCTAAGGAGGATCAGCAGGAGGGTGGGCCAGTGAAGTACAAGTGGGCTGTGGAAAGGGGTCAGAGAAGCAAGTTATGAGGCAGAAAATGGGGAAGGGAGAAGCAGAGCTACAGGAAGGTGGCAGCAACCTACTGGCTACAAGCAAGCAACAGAGAACCACAGGACAGGGCAGGGCAGCAAGCTATGAGGTGGATATGGGGGGAGCTACAGGAAGGCGGCAGCAACCTACTGGCACATGGATTCATGTGCAGGACTACTAGTATGGTGATAAAAACCCAAGGCAAATTTATTGTTTACCTAATAACCCATTATTGATAATATACATTACCAGCTTAAATGTCTTCTATTAATGACGTTACAGGAACTTTATAGTGGGGTTTTTTCAAAAAGCACTTAAAAATAAGTAAAATATGATGAGGCAAATCTGGGTAATAGTTTTAAATAATTAGCTGTGTGAAAAAAAAATGGCTCAATGCACAATGTTGGAGTCTCTTTGGTAATACTGTTATTTACTAGTATATTTAATCATCTAGGAAACATTTATTAGACAGTTGCTATGTAAAGACACTGTCCTTGATTTAGGATTAAAGTAGTACCAAGACTAACCTTTGGCTACTAGGAATTGTCTTATTTAGAGAAGAAAATAAAGAAACAATGGTGTGAAATGAAATAAATGTCCTGCTATTGCAAATCCACATGCTAAAGAAACAAATAGCAGAATCACCTCGCCTCCTAACCTAGCTACAGCGTCAGTGTAGCTCAAAGTGCTGGGTCAGAGAACACAGGCCGGGGAGTACTGATAGAGGACACTAAGTAAATTGATAATGCCAGCTCAGCAGTCCTTTCTAATCTATAGTTAGGCTTACTTATAGGATTTGATGTCAAAATGAAATACAGTTGATTTATCACAAAGGTATTTCCTTGGACTCTAGTGACTAATATATAGCAATACTGCATTAATACTTTGGAAAACCTTCATTACCATCTTTGACATTAGGTAGCAATGAGGGGGTGGTATCTGAGATATTTTAAACTATGGATATAGTAACATTTACACAAGCATTCAAACTTCTAAGCTCTAACATATACTCTAATTCCAAATATTTTTTAATGTGTGAGTTGCCAATACCAAAGGTATAACTTAACTCACTTATCTTTTCTTGAGAAAATATCCAGAGAAGTATAATTAGCAGTGGGCAGTTAATGCGAACAGTTTACTCCCTGTGAAGTAAAACCTTCTGGGTTTTTTTCAAGCAGTGGTCCATAACTATTTCTGCTGTTTCTTTAGCATCAGCATATTGTTTAACCTTGAGGTCAATTGTTTTGAGAGTCTGCATCTGTGTGTAAATGCCCTATTTTGCAATTCAGAGGTGAAACTAAAATATCTTGCTCTAAAGATTACATTAATTTTTTGTGAAACAGACAGTATTGTTTTATACCTTTTCCTTAAAATCTATGAAATATCCTATTGGATTCTATAATTCCTTGCTAAACCAGACAAGCACAAATGCAGATGGTGTGGTATAATTTTTATCCAACTATTTAAAATACAATAACATTTTTCCAAAATATGTGCTGTTATATGTCATTTTCAGGTTGAAAGAAGAAGTGGTATATTTGAAATATCTGCCATTAAGTAAGGATCAATAAGTATTGCAATATTTCACTAAATGGTGATGATTTAAGTAATTAATTCCACAGTATGATTCTTCATGTTGGTAAAGAAGAGCCTACTTGTTACTGATTGTAAAACATCACTCTTACTTACCCAAAGAGGTAGGAAATACACAGTCTGAAATTCCAATTCATGTCAATGGAAACTTTCCAAATGTTTTACATGGAATTTCTTACTTGTCTTTGTGTAAAATAGCAGAGGCAAATGCAACCAGGGCAGAAGAAATTTCAGCTGTCCAGGACCAACTCTTCAGAACTGACTCAGAGATACTCAGCACACAGTAAATGGGTTCTTAGAGAAACAGATGCTGCTATTAAGCAAATAGCTTGGCCAAAACCCAGACGTCCCATTTGTCAGAAGCATTGAAACTTGCTATTCCTTCAGCATCTATGTTCTCTAGGATACTGAGGTGTGTGGAAGAGGTGTAGTTAGATGTTGAGGATTTTATTGAGTAGAGAAGAAGTTACTGAGGAAGTTTCAGGGGAAAAAAAAGAGTTATTTCTCTATTTCTCCATCTTACTATCTCTTTATTGTATATCTGGCTCCCTTTTATTTCTAGTTTGATTGAGATATAAATAACATGTAATATGTAAGTTTAAGCTGTACAAAATTTTCCAGTGCAATAAGTATTTTTACAAATTGTTTCTGCCAATGAAACTATACTATCTATTTGAAATAAATTATACTATTCTGCATATATCCAAAGCCAATCTATATGTGTTTAAAGAAAAATTAGAGGTGGTATAGAGAGCAAAGAAGGGAAGTAAAACAAGCAGGAGAGGAATAACAGAGTAAAAAAAAAAGAAAGGAAAATAAGAAAAAAAAATCATGATTGAAAACAGTGATGCTGCCACTATTTGACTTGAGGGTTATGAGAACCACTTCTCAAAAGTAACAAACCATAATAAAAATTAGAAGTGTGTGCAGATATTACAGTATTTATTAACATGAGTAAATATTATTGACTACTCATCATGTGAAGGCGCTGTTCTTAAGTACTAGCCATGAGTTATTAAATCTTACAACAAACTCCTGAAGCAGCAGTAGATGTAACTATACATAGAACATGTCAATTTGTGCATAAAAACTCAAATGGAGGAAATGACAAGATTAGGATTTAAACCCAAGATGGGTGTAATTCACAGACACTTTTTTTTTCACAGACCAAATGACCATAACAACCGGTCGACCAGTCACTATGATGCACACTGACCATGAGGGGGCAGATGTGAACACAGGAGCTGCCCTCTGGTGGTCAGTGTGCTCCCACAGGCAATCTCCCACAGCCAGTCAACCTCCCCTGGTCCTCCCTGCAGCTGGCAAACCTCCTGCAGTTCCTCCATCCCTGGCCGGCAGGTTCTGGCCGGCCCACCTTAATCTGGACTGGGTCAGACAGCTCTGATTGGTCCTGATTGATTGTCAGGCCTAGGGACCCACCTGTGCATGAATTTAGTGCACTGGGCCTCTAGTTCTATTATATCTCCTAAAGAGGTTCTAAAGTCTCCATCATTTGTTTCTATTGTTCTCTTCCAGGTGTCCTGGCTTTGGTCTCTTTGGTCCTCTCATGCCTGCTTACATTTTCACTGTAAAACTTTCTTCTGAATTTCTTGACTCATTTGTTTCTCATCCTCACTACTCGCAGGACATGGTCCTCTTCATTGGCACTGAACATGAACAGGGATTTGACTATTTCCTGAATCAATTACGTCCATAGACCCAACATCCCATTTTATTTCTATTCTGATACTTAAAATTAACAGGGGCACCAGTGTTGAAACAATAGCAATAGTACTAGCTAAGCAATGATATCAAAGAAAGTAAAAAAATTAGCCTTAATAGTTTTCATCTTTCAAGAGTTTTTCGCAAAGAAATCTTTTAACAAAGGTAAATCCTAGAAGCTCCTTCTTTTTTATATATAGTTCTCTTTCTGAGAACTATATATAAAACAAATTCATCTATCTTACCTTACCACATTATTAAATGGCAAATTTAAATTAAAAAGTTATTTTTAAATTATGTCAATATAATATTATGCTTTTGATGACACTTGAAACATATATTAACCTTATTATCTTGGGGAAAATGATTTTGACAACTATATTCACACTAAAGCCATATTGGAATAACACAAATTCTTTAAGAGGATAACAGCACAGTTTATGAGTCTAAAAGAAGAATACAAAAATATCAGCCATTTTAAAAAAGGGATTGTATTCAACCTTACTTACTCTAGCAAAATAGTTTTTAATATATTATACAGTTTCTTAAGCTTAAAGAGTATGATGAGATACTGATTTTCACTCACAGTAGCCTCTGCTATCTGTGAAGGGGTATTTTAGAAACAATTTCAAATTTTCCATACATAAGTAAAACCAATTTACACTTCGAAAATAACTGAACACTGGAAGCAGAGCTGTGCCTTTTCATTGTGGTTGGATCCAAGTCAAGCAGTCTCTAAGAAGTTTATGATAATTACCCTTTTTATTTTAAAGCAGTTCTACAGTTAATCAGAACATCAAGAGAGATTTCATTTTTACTTTAAGTTTAGTTATGTAAATAAGCATATCAGACAAAGATCAGACCATCAAACTATCATTTGAATATTAAATATTAAAGTAAATGAAAATAAAAATGTTTATTGTTTATTTGCATTTTCAGAGGGCATATCCTATAATTTCTGCTGCATCATTTATTGTGAGGCTTAATAATTAGCCCCAAAGTAAGTAACTGTTAAATCAAGAAAATGTAGCCAGCTTTGCTAATTAGAAGTTTAAATAGTGCTGTGTTCTCAAGTAAAAAGCATAACCTTTCCATAAAGTAGACCAATATTCTAATTTCTTCATTCTTGATTTCAATAATGAGAAGCAATACTTTACAATTAACTAAAAATCTTTAAAGTATTAACTATTAATAATATTTTTATGGTAGAATATACTTTAATTATTAAATGTTTTTATAGATAAGGCTTTTATGAATAAATATTTAATTAGATATTTGCAAGGGTCCTTTCAAAACTATATATAGTAATAAAATTAAAATGTATGATATGTTGTCTTCTAGATATTTTAAAAGAAAGCATAATTTTTAATACTCAGCAAAAAATAAAAATCAAGGAAAAAGAGAAATATTTCTTAAATAGTACAAAAAAGAAAATTAATTATACTTTATTAAAATTAAAGATATCTGCTTATCAAAAAATACCATTAATATGTGAAAAATGAAGCCATGGAGCAGAAGATTTATAAGAGTTGTATAGTAAGATGTATGTAATGTGAACACAATGCAAAGAACTTATACATGAACATGGAAAGTGTTCCTTCAAGTCAAGAAGAAAAAAGATGATACAACAAAAATTAAAAAAAAATATGTCAACAGGCACTTCATAAAAGAGGATATCCAAATGGTAAATAACCATAAAAATGATGCTTATTAGCGATCAGGGAAATTATAATTAAAACCACAGGATCATATATATTCAGCAGAAAGAGACAATTCCATGTTGTGAGTAATTGGAAGACATATACTGCTGGTGGAAATATAAATTAGTACAACACTTTAGAGAAGTAATTGTCACTTTCTACTAAATCATACTAAATGACTCAGCATTTAGTTCCACTCAAAGAACTAAAAAAATCCATTTACATATGTAAAAATTGTATTCAAGAATGTGTATAGTAGTATTCTTCCTAATAGCTCAAATTGACTAAGGTTGAAGCTATAAATCAAATCAAAAGATTATTTGGGTTCCTAAAAGATCCAAATCTGGGTGACACAGATTCAGGGGAATACCTGAAATGTGCTCCAAGGAAGACAAAGAAAGCCAGCGCTTACAGAAGCAAAGCCCATAAATTATAATACTTTTTTTCCCTATTGGATATCTAACATGAGTTGATGACTAGTTCAAAAAGGATTAGTTAGTTCCAGGTGGTGAGACTCTGAGGTAAGCAAGTTCCAGGATGTTCTTCTATAGCAAGCATTAAAGTCCAATAATTCAAAACTTCTAGGTCCTTTATCCCAATGTAGCATACTGGCTGATGAAATGGATTGGCTCCATTAAAGATGATGAATGCAATGGTCCAGTTGCCATAGTGAGGAGAAAGTAAAGATTAAGCTATGCTATTATGCAGCCATAAGTTCATAGGTGGGATGAACATAAGGCAAACCTTTACATAAATGATTATATTGTGTCAATTTCCACTCACACAGGCAACTCAAAACAAATCTCAATCAAGATTAAAATAGATAGTCTTAACTGGTTTGGTTCAGTGGCCTAGAGCATAAGCCTATAGACTGAAAGCTCCCAGATTTGATTCTGGTCAAGGGCATGTACCTTGGTTGCGAGCACATTCCCATTAGAGGGTGTGCTGGAGGCAGCTGATCGATGTTTCTCTCTCATCGATGTTTCTCACTCTCTATCTCTCTCCCTTCCTTTCTGTAAAAAATCAATAAAATATATTTTTTAAAAATATTAAAATAGATAAATAAATTGGACTTCATTTTATCAATGATGTAGTATACAGTTATAAGCACAAACAATGCTATTGCTATACAGGAAACATGGATCAATTTTACAAACAGCATTTAGTAAAAGAAGCCAGGCACAAAAGAGAATGTATTCTATGTGTGCTGATATAATTCTATTTCTTGATTTGGTGCTGGTTGCATTAGTGTGCTCACTTTGTGAAAAGTTATTGAGCTTCTGACTTATACTAGGGGCCCGGTGCACAAAAATTTGTGCACTTGGTGGGGGGGTCCCTCAGCCTAGTCTGTACCCTCTCACAGTCTGGGACCCTTTGGGGGATGTCCACATGCTGGCATGCCTGGCCAGCCTGGAGTAGGGGCTGATGGCTGTTTGCAAGCTGGCCAAGCCCCCCAGTGGGGACCCTCACTCCATGGAGGTGTGGCCAGCCTGGGTGAGGGGTGGAGGGCCGTTTTCAGGCTGCCCTTAGCTCCCATTGAGTCAACATCCCAGCAAGGCTGGCTGGAACCAGGTTTCTGGGGTTTATTTATATTCTATAATTGAAACTTTATTGCCTTGAGCAGAGGCTTAGTCAGGCAACAAAGCCTCCTGTTTGCTTCAGCTCCGTGTCTTCTATAATTGAAACATTATTGCCTTGAGCAGAGGCCTGGCCAGCCTAGGCAGGCAGCTTCAACTCCATCGCTGGTGCAATGAAAGCCTCCTGTTTGCTCTAGCTCTGTGGCTGCCAGCCACCATCTTGGCTGGGTTAATTTGCATACAGCTGCTCTGATTGGCTGGTGGGCATGGCTTGGCTGGTGGGCATGGCTTAGATGTTTCGGAGTGATGGTTAATTTACATATTATTATTTTATTAGATTAGATACTTCTCTGCATGCAATTTATACATCATGAAAACATTAATATAGAACAAAATAAAATGGAAAAAATGAAATATTTTCTTCAATCAAAATTAAGTAGCAAAATGGTATTTCAAGGAAAATAGTAAAAAATGTTTATTTAGAGGAGATGTTAAAAATATTGGATTACTCATAATGATGAAGAAACAATCTTCTTTTGACTTGTCTTTAGTTTGATAGGCAATAAAGAGGTACAATAACGTCACAGAAGGTCATAGCTTGAGAGTTAAACTTTCCTAGGAAGGAATTCTAATTCCAAAACTTATTAGCTGTACTAGAGGCCCAATGAATGAAGATTTGTGCAAGAATGTCTCTTCCTTCCCCTGGCTACTAACAATGCCTTCCTTGTGGCCCAGAGCTGGCTTTCCACCTTCCCACACTGCCTACTGGCCCAGAGCAGCTGGGGCTGTGCGAATGCCTGCATTGTTGCCATGGCAATGATGCAAGCATCCCACCTGCCCTGGCCACTTAGAGCCTGTGTATGCAAATTAACCTGTCATTTTTGCTGGGTTAATTTACATACTCACTCCTGATTGGTGGGTGTCATGAAGCTATGATCAATTTGCATCTTTCTCTTTTATTAGTGTAGATGGTTTTAAGCAAGGAACCATTTAGACATTAATGAAATGGGGATAATAATATCTGCCTTAGAAAACCTTGCTAAGGAATAAAGATGATGTAAAGATATTTTGTTTAGAGTGCTTGCCACACAATTATATGCTCAAAATATAATAGCATAAAATACATACATTAGAGATACCTTACATATACACAAATCAAGATTCAAGTGGAAGGATAAGTATACGCAGATGAAGTCAAGGAGCAGATAGTTTAAAGAATTAAGGGAATAAAAAGACAGTGTTTATTTCATTGGACCACAATATCAAAAGGAAATGTTCTTTGTCAGTAAAATTTTGCTACTTTAAGTCCATAGATGATAAGAAAAAACTATATAAATAAGAATGTATAATTTATTTTACTTATTTTCTTACTTAACCACAATAGAAAATATTTTATCATAGACTTTGGACTCCCCTCTCCTCCCTCCACCCACTCACACACAACAACTAAAATATTATTGATGTAATTCTGTTGCCTCTAACAATGCTTATCATTTTTTATAACTTAGTTTTTAAAATCAAGTATTGAAAAGTTCTAAAGCTATTTATTTTTACTCACAATTAGGGCAATGCAAGCAGTGTTTTTATAAGCACTTGCAATATGACATGAATAAATTCCTGAAAATTCATGTGTAATGTAAGAATATGTAAAGGAAATATGTTTTTAATAAAGAAATAAATGACTATGTTAGGAAATATAACTCACAATGGTAGGTAAGATTTATAATTTTCTTATAGTCTACACTGATCTAAGTAATTAGGGACAATATTAAATTTTATAAAGAAGTAGCTGTAAAAAATATGTTTAGTTCTTAGAAAATGAACGAAAACAAAAGAAAAAATCAATATTGTGGCACTTGACACTTCTGCAGTCTTCGTGTAAAAGCAAATACAGACAATTCGTAAACAAATGTATGTACCTGTGTTCCAATAAAACTTTATTTACAAAAACAGGAGATGGAACATATTTGGTCCAAAGGCCATATTACCAACATGTGTCCTAGGGCATTATGGTCACAGAGCTGAAGCTGGCTTGCTGCCACTTTTGGGTATGGCCAATGAAAGGGGGATAGAATATGAGAAAGGGATAATGTCTACTGTCTTAGGGACCATACTAGAAGTGGCACACATCACTTCGGGTGAAAATTAGTCATATCTTCCTGTAATGAAAGCTAGAAACTGATGTAATGTTGGGCAGATTTGTGGCTGCTATAACACTATCAATAGAAAAAAGTGTAGAAGGAAATTTGCTGAAGATCTGTTAGCCTCTGCCACCTGATGAAAGCTTGATTTTCTCCAATATGCCTGAGTTCCAATGCAAGCTTTGCACTTTACATAATGTAACACATGCAAAGTAACCTCTTGTGTCTTTGATTTTCTCATCCATAAGCTGGGGAAAAATAACACAAACCACCTCATAGGTTTCTGGCAAACATTAAACATTACCACATTTGAAGCACTTTGAATATTTTGAGACAATGCCTCAAAACCACTTCTATATCCTTTTAGGTATTGTTAATTCCCATTAAATAAATTAAGAAACAGAGGCTTAAAGATTTGGGTACTTTGTTTAAGATCACATATCTAATAGGTAGCAAACCAAAACTGAAACCAGGTCTTTCTGATCCCTTACTTTCACTGCACCTCATACTGAGCACAGAAAAAGGACATCAGTGCAACAGGGATGAGTGTGGGAGGCCCAGTGAAAGTTTTAAAGTTAGGTGATGTTATGTCATATTTGTAGAAAGTGAAAGATTTATGCAATCTGAAGAGAAACCAGAGTATTTATATCATATTTGTATGTTGATTGGACTGACTCAATAAGAAGGCAAATATTGATGTCACCTTTGCTTTTGGTGTCTTATATGGCCTTTATTATATTTAGGTACATTCCCTCTATACATAGTTTGTTAAAAGTTGTTCATCTTGAAAGGATAATGGATTTTATCAAATGTTTTCATGCATTTTTGAGATGATCACATGATTTTTAACCTTTGTGGTGCTACAATGTATTATATTTGTTGATTTTTGGATGTTGAACTCCTGGAATCCCTGGAATAAATTTCATTTGATCATCATGTGGGATTTTACTTCCCTAGTGAACTAGATAGCAAGGTCATAGTGAGGAGAAAAGAGGATTAATAGAGGTGCAAGAAAGGGTTATTCAGATGGTGAGATGATGAAATTCAGATGATGGAAGAGGTTGATTGACAGTATCTGTGGTCTGTCCACAGCATTGAGGACTAATGAAATGTGCCATATAAAATCAGGTGAAGAAGAGATCAAGAAGAAATCAAGTCAAAAGCTTTTGGGAGATGATTTACATGCATATTGAAATTACCAAGAATTATAAAAACAGTGGTACTGGAGAAAATAACAGTAAAACATAGGTGCTAAATTATTCAATAAATTAGAAGCAGTGATAGGGGATTTTGTAGGTGATCGCAATAAAAATGAATTACAATTATGGACTGATGGCAAGAACTATATTGTAATTAAATGTTTATCTTGGACTCTATTCATTTCCCAAATATTTAATGAATAAAAATAAATAGTATAAATAACAGTAATTATTATAATTGAAGACAATAGACAGCAAGATGTATGAAATTCAAGATTTCCTATAGTTCAAAATGAGTCACAACAGAAAAGTCTAATGAGAGAAGATGCATTTGAAATTAAGTTTCCTTTAATAAATATTTTTATAATTATAATTAAATTGCTTAAAATTTAAATGTCCTCAACTAAATTTTAGTGACCAAAATCAGCATGCAATTCCTAAAAATGCATAGAAATAAAAACAAGTATTTCTGGAAAAGCCATTATTATGTGCAATCATTTGAAAACATTAGTACTTTGTAACCATAGCTTAGAAATCTGCCACATTTACAGGCTGCGGAGTTCACTGCAGATCTAAATAGCACAACTACATAAACATTAAGCAACATTATACAAAGAGTAAATTTAGTGGCCAGCAAAATTATGAGTTAGAAAAGGCTAACATACCATTTGGGGAAGGAATATGATTCTGACTTATAACATTTATATGTAGTGTTTCAACACACTTAGGTTCTGTTTATATAATCACTAAACAGGCCATCTTGATGGATGAAACAGCTAGTTTGACTACATTTTTAAACTGAATTGATGAATTTCTAAACTTACTTAGTTACAGACTTAACAAAACCATAAAATGGAAAAAGGATTATTATTTCCTTCTCTATGGACTTAGGCAGCAAAAAGGCTTAGCAAATCATGTTAATATAATAAAGCAAGCAGAGAGCAAATCTGAGGCTCCCAGACATTTGTAATGTCATGCAAAGACAGAAAAATAAAGAGTAGGGCGTAGAAGCTTGAGTGGGGAGCACAGTAAAGCCTAATTGACATAACTACAGCAGGGTGGAATGTATTAAACCAGCCATGTAAACTGGAGTATAGCCATGGCCAGAAATGCATCCTGTAGAGTTAAAGGAATTCAGGGATCTGGCTTTGCTGTTCTGTCATATAACATGAAGCCTGGTGTGGAATGTATTACTAAAAGTAATCACTATTTTTTCAAGCTGGGAACATTACAGGACTTAGATGTTTCTAGAATCCATCCTTTCTCTACGTGGCTTTTCCTCCAAATGATTACTGCCTCCCTGACACTCGTGAGAGTGTTAGCCATTTTTCAAGGCATGCTTTCTCTTAATAGAAAAGGAGAAAAGTCATTAAAATCTACTTGTACTTTAAACCAATATTTTTTTAAATAACTTTACTGAAATATAATTCACTACACGTTTCATCCAAAGTATATAACTAAGTGGCTTTTTGTATATTCACAGAGCTGTAAAATGATCACAATAATCTAATATTAGAACATTTAAGTCACCCCCAAACACATCAGGTACCCATTAACAGCCAGTCACCATTCTCCCCACCCCAAACTTCAACACAAACACTAACCTGCAAAGTTTTTCTTCTGTTCCAGGATTCCATCCAGGACATAGCATAACAGGTGTCATATATTCTTAGGCTACTCCTTGCCTTCAACATTACTCAACTTTCCTTTTTTAATGACCTTGACAATTTTGACATGTCAAAAGATGTTAGACATTTTTTATAAAGTTCTCCTATTGTGATTTGTCAGTGTTTCTTTTATGATTTACCTGGGTTTAAGTGTTTTTGAGAAGACCAGGAAGGTAAAGTACAATTTTCATAGCATTGTAACAAGGGTACATTCTATCAATATGATTTATCATTGTTGACCTTCACCACCTGGCTGTTGTCTGACAGGTTTCTCCACTGTAAAGTTAGTCCTTTCCTTTTTGTGCAATATTCCTTGAAAGGAGGTCACTATGCAAAGCCCATAATTAAGTGGAAGTATTGTTCTTCCTCTTTGAGGTTGAAGTATCTACATCAAGTACTTGACTCTTCTTCCTCATTTATTTATTCAGTCATTTATTTATATCTAAAGGACTCATGGTTATTTATTTACTAGGGGCCTGGTGCGCGGGGGTGGGGAGGGGGGGTTCCTCAGCCCAGCCTGCCCCCTCTCACAATCTGGAACCCCTCAGTGGATGTCCTATGATGGCCCCAGTCTGCCAGGCACCTTGTGTGTGTGTGTGTGTGTGTGTGTGTGTGTGTGTCTGTCGCCACTGGAGACCTGCCCCCAGCCGCATCTGAGGCTCGGAGCAGTCCTCCTGTGTGTGTCTACCTGCTGGGGGCCTGCCCCCAGGCACACCGTCAAGGCTTAGAGCAGGCACCCCCTCTATGTTGATCTCTCAAACTCTTGCCCTCCCCTGCATGTTGTTCTCTTTTTTGAGCTGTGGCCAGGGCTGGGTGCTGCCTGCCTCCCAAGCTTGCCTACTGCCCATCTTCCTCCAGCCACCAGAAAGCAGGGAAAACTCCACCTTGTGGTCAGCCCAGCCTTTTCCTGCTCCCTGATCCCCAGAAGGGACCTGGGGAGCCGCCAAGCAGGTCCCCAGCCCCCAAGAGCTTGCTTTCCCACTCCCCAGTGCCCCCCCAAAGGGCCTGGGGAGCCACCAAGCAGGCCGCCGACTCTTTCCCACTCACCAGTCCCCTGCTGCCTTCCTTTCCCACTCCCCAGTGCTGCCAAAGGGTCTGGGAAGCCACCAAGCAGGACCCCTGCCCCTGCAGTCTTGCTTTCCTG
The DNA here is from genome assembly GCA_004026665.1 of Murina feae. Taxonomy (NCBI): domain Eukaryota; kingdom Metazoa; phylum Chordata; class Mammalia; order Chiroptera; family Vespertilionidae; genus Murina; species Murina feae. The sequence continues at coordinate 12,567 of PVJC01011800.1, read as the reverse complement.
CTCCCCGGTGCCCCGCAAAGGGCCTGGGCAGCCACCAAGCAGGCCAAGACACCCCCACTACCTCTTTCCCACTCACTGGTACCCTGCTGCCTTGCTTTCCCACTCCCCGGTGCCTTGCAAAGGGCCTGGGAAGCCACCAAGCAGGCCCCTGATGCCCACTGCCTCTTTCCCGCTCTCCAATGCCCCTCAAAGGGTCTGGGAAGCCGCCAAGCAGGCCTCCAACCCCCACTGCCTCTTTCCCGCTCTCCAATGCCCCTCAAAGGGCCTGGGCAGCCGCCAAGCAAAACGCCAACCCCCCGCCACCTCTTACCCACTCTCTGGTGCCCCCCAAAGGGCCTGAGGAGCCGCCAAGCAGGCCCCCGGCCCCCACCACCTCTTTCCCGCTCCCCGGTGCCCCGCAAAGGGCCTGGGAAGCTGCAAGCAGGCCGCCAACCCTGCTGCCTCTTTCCCACTCATGGGTCCTGGGTCCTGCACTGTTCCACCCTGCAGCCGCTCTGTGCACTCGGGAGGTCCCTCAGCCCAGCCTGTGCCCTCTCACAGTCTGGGACCCCTCTGGGGATGTCTACCTGCTGGCATGCCTGACCAGCCTAGGTGACGGGCTGATGGCTATCTCCAGGCTGGCCAAGCCCCCCAGGAATGTGCCTCACCCCATTGGCTTGTGGCCAGCGTGGGTGATGGGCTGATTGGCGCTTTCAGGTTTTAAGGCTTCCCACAGCTTCCATTGACCCAATGTCCCAGCAAGGCTGGCTGGACACAGGTTCTGGGGTTTGTTTATCTTCTATAATTGATGCTGTTCCTTTAAGCCGGCCTAGACATGTAACGAAACCTCCTCTCTGCTTCACCTCATGGAGTCTATAGTGCAACAATGTTATACTCTTAGACTCATGCCAGGTCTGCTGTTCCCTTCAGCTCCTGAGGATTCTATGATTGTTATATTGTTGCAAACATGTGTTTCGCTAGAGCCAGTTTAAGCGGAGCGGGTGCAGTTTCACTTTCACTCCTGCTGCAAAGGAAGCTGCTGTTTACTCAGATCCGTGAGTGGCGGCCGCCATGTTGGCTGGGCTAATTTGCATACAGCCACTCTGATTGGCTGGTGGGTGTGGCTTACCCCATCTCGTAGAAACGGTTAATTTCAATATTACGCTTTTATTAGTTAAGATACTTTATGCTGTATCTAATACTACTTTACTTTGTTCTTCAAATTGTATCGTCTTTGGTCTTTGGGAACTATGTAGTTGGATCTGTGTCCCCTTTCAAATTCTATCATTATAAGTTGTATTTGCTTTTGTTTTTAGCACTCTTTTACTTTATGGCCCTTCCAAATGTTCCAGGCTCATCCTGCATGCTTCCCTTCACAGTACTAAAACAAACCATCTATCCAAGGACATGGCTCCTTTTGTTGGAGATTCATATTAGAAATCATGATCTGGATACTAGATGCACTCATTGCTATAGTTATTTCTACACTTTCTCAGCAGATAAAGCAAGAAAATATATGTTTGTGGAATAACCTGTAAATATACAAATACCTATAAATGTTTCTATTTTTAACCTTTTATATCTACACTAGATGCCCAGTATATAAAAATTTGTGCACTCGGGGAGGGGGGGGGTCCCTCAGTCCTGTCTGTGACCTCTCACAGTCTGGGATCCCTCCAGGGATGTACACCTGCTGGCTTAGGCCTGCTACCTGGGGATCAGGCCTAAGCTGGCAGTCAGACATCCCTCTGGCAGCCCAGGAGCCCTTGGGGGATGTCCACTTGCCAGCAGGGAGCAGGACTAAGCTGTAGTCGGACATCTTAGCACTGCTGAGGAGGCAGGAGAGGCTCCCACCACCACCACTGTCCTGGAAGCCATCAGCCTGGCTTGTGGCTGAGCAGAGCTCCCCCTGTGGGAGTGCACTGACTATCAGGGGCAACTCCTGCATTGAGCATCTGCCCCCTGATGGTTAGTGTGTGTCATAGTGAACAGTCATTCCCAGTGGTTCTGCTGTTAGGGTCAGTTTGCATATTACCCTTTTATTATAAAGGATAGAGGCCAGGTGCATGGGTTGGGGCCGGCTGGTTTGCCCTGAAATGTGTCTCAGATCAGGTTGGGGATCCTGCTGGGGTTCCTGGCCAGCCTGGGTGAGGGGCTGATGGCTGTTTGCAGGCTGGCCAAGCCCCCCAGTAACACAAGCTCCCAGCAAGGCTGGCTGGAAGAAGGTATCTGGGGTTTATTTATCTTCAATAATTGAAACTTTGTTGCCTTGAGCAGAGGCTGCAGCCTGCCTATGCAGGCAGCTTCCTCCACTGCAGGGACAATGAAGCCTCCTGCTTGTTCCAGTTCCATGGCTTCTATAATTGAAACTTTATAGTTTTGACCGGAGGCCACAGCTGGCCTAGGCAGGCTGCTTCCTCCATCACTGGGGCAAGGAAGCCGCCTGTTTGTTCTAGCTCTGTGGCTGCCGGTCTATATCTTGGTTGGGCTAACTTGCATATAGTCACTCTGATTGGCTGGTAGGCATGGCTTGGGATGTAGCAGAATGACACAATTAGTATATTACTCTTTTATTAGATTAATCTAAATATGAGTTTATAATAAGTCTAATCCATTACCAGCAAAATCATTCTAACCTGTTCTCCTTGCTTATCTCTACACTCCCACTACAGCTAATAGAATATTTCTTCCATACTCTATTTGTTTATTTTTATAGATAAATATCAGTTTTAAATATATTATATATTATAATATATATTTTATTATTAAAATTTCAGTTTCCCTTTAAAGAGAGAATTATCATGCCTATTTGCAAGTAAAAATATTGCGTCTCAGAGGGTTTAATTTGCCCAAATTTGCTCTACTTTTGAAGTTAGAAATGAGATTTCTACCAAGAACTGACTGATTCAAAATCTACCAAACTCCTGCCCTTGGTAATATGGTTATTATTCTAGTTACTAGTTAATGAAACTCCACTCATGTACCATTTTAATAAAGGCTCTACATCAAAAAACAATAATCTAAGCATTGTTAAAAATGTCTCTCTCTTGGCTACAAACATAAAGTAAGAATGTTTTAGAAGTAAAAAGCAAGTTGAGTTTAGGAGAGATTAGATAAGCCTAAAGGATTAGTAGGAAAGGCAAATAGACCAAGAGAAAATGACTTAAACTGTTGGATGTAAGAAACTAAATAAGTTTAGTTCTGTTAGGTAAATTCTATAAAATCACTGGCCTTTGACTCTCTTTGTCCTATTGCTATCAGTGTCATTGTTGTCATGATAATACTAGTTTCTCTTTTGCGAACAAAGACATCATATAGTTATAAGAGTAAAATATGAGTAAAATATAGAGCAATATTTATTTTGGCTATCCTTGCTATGGTACTGTGACTTTAACCTCTCGGTTGCTTAGTTTCTTCAGCTGAAAAATGTTAATTGGGCCAGTTTTACAAGGTTACTAGGAAGGTTAATGCCTGTACCTTCTAAAGAGTCATTGGTTTCAAGCTCAGAGAGGAAAAAATGTATTACTCTACACTATTTAGTACCTCTGACTCAGGGCTAAGCTATGAATTTAGAGTTTGATTAAAACATCATTTTTCTCTTTACCCATAAATTGTACTTTTATTTAATAAATAAATTGAATACTGTAGTTGGCATTTACTTAAATATTAAATTAGATTCAGCCTCTTTTCACTGATGGTTCCAATTTCATTTATTTTAAAAAATGCATTTTTTTAGTGTTTGGGTTACAAAAATACTGAATAAAATTACCATGAAAAATAAGTATTCACTGCATTAGATTGATAAAATAATTGAATGATTGCAGTGAACTTAAAATATGTTCTGATGAGTGTATAGTAATGGTCAATATAAAAACAAAATTCAAAAAAATAATTTTACAAGCTAAATTTAAAATCTAATTTAAAACATAGAAATCAATAATATTTATTTCCTCTACTGGGATAGAGAGGGTGACACCTTGACTTACTTTCTAGAGAACTTAAAAAGAACATTTAACTGGATCTAAGCCACTTTCATTGTACACCAAATATTTTCTTTTACAGTTGAAAGTATCTGCGGGACATTGAAAATTATGAAGTTTTAAAAGTAGTTGTGAATCCTTCAAGTATTGAAATCAGCTTATTTTTTATAAAATGGAAACTTCTAAAGTTCATTTCAATATGGATTCTTCACATATATGTCCACATATTTGAAGATGGTTAAAGAAATTGTACTATATTCATATCATAAAATATAATTATTTTTAAAATTACATTTTTATATAACTACTTAATATTTCCTTAGAAAATATCATCATGGAATAAGTATGAATATAAAATTATATATGCAATATAATTCAAATCCTGGTATTGGGTGGTATATGTTAAAAAAGTATGCCTCTGTATAAGTGGAAAAAAGACACATGATATATTAATTGTGTTTATCATTGGGTGGTATAAATGCAGGTGGTTTTTATTTATCTGTTTCATCTTTGTATATTCATACACTTAACATTTAAAATTATAAATACTAAGAATTTAATAATTTATACAATTATTGACACATGAGTATCTACAATCATATGCTCCTGATTCCTACTTACTTGGACTAGGGGAGGAAAGCAGATGGGGCTAATTCTAGTAAGAGAGGCAGCAATCATTAAAGTCCACTCCTCCCAGAAATGAGCAGCCAAGAACTTCATGGATTATCATTACAGACCCTATGGAGGTGTGGCATGGGTACGATTAGAGATTCTGGTGGGGACAAAGGTTGTCAAGAAAATAAAATTATCCAAGAAAAATAAGCAAAGGCATAAACATGAAGCAATGTTGTGGTTTGTGGAGTGAGAATCTTCAGAGGGTTTTAGAACTAAAGAATGAAGGGTAATAAAAATAAAAAAAATGATTATGTGGATTATGTCTTTTGATTCTCTTTTAATGTGCTTCAAGGATAAAACCAAAGGACTTGAGTTATTTTAATATTACTTTTTAGAGACTGATCTATGATTTTATACATGTAGCCTGCTCTGAACTGTTACACATGAATCTCCAAGGTTCATAGACATAATGGAGATATGGACATAGATGCTTACTTGCATATCTTTCTACTCCACAATTATAAAAATATTTGTAACTGTGTAGTTAGGGAAGATGTCTTATAAAGACATTTTATAAGTCAAGCAGTCTACCAACTGCTTCATTCCAATGCCACCTCTGGCACATCTGAAAGCTACAGACATTTCTTAACTCCCCATCCCAGTTCCAAGTAACCCTTTGACACTTGTGAATGGCTTACTCGGCCCCTAGTGGGCATCGCATAAAATGACTTACAAGAGTGAACTTCTAGTCCAAACGAAGGGTGATATACTTTGGTAAGAAAAGAGTAATAATAGATTGTTCAACACACATCCAGGGTAAAGAAAAAGTGTCCATCGTCAATGATCTTCCCATGAAACTACATATTTAGTAAGCAATTATAGGACAATATGTGCTTAATTACTGAACAACGGGCATCATATGATAGGCACTGTGGGATTCTGTTGATCAAGTTTGTGAAGTTGGTAGACAAATATGAAGAACAAGCCAAGCATTTTAAAGAGAAGAATGCCATGTTCAAATACGCATATTATGGTAATCTGGAGGATAGTGCAGAAAGGAAAAACTTGGACAAATCTCCCTCCTCAGCCTTGTTATATTCTCATTTTTAAAAAAGTAAACACACTTTAACATGCATTAAACACATTTGGCCTAGGAAAATACTTTGTGATTATAATTTTTCTCCTGCCAAACTCAGTGAGTCTTTTCCTCTCTTTTGGTCTTTGCGACAACATCTATAGAATAAGGTGGATAATCTCAGTAATCTCTAATATCCCTTTTAAATTTCAAGTTCACTGAGATAACAAAACTAAATGGTTAATGTGAACTATTAAAGGTTTATTTTCATAGGATATCTGCCTCTTGGTTTACGAGAAAAAGTTGCCATTTTATAGTTAGACATACACTAAAAATATATTCAGAAATCCAGAAGATTTCTTTTGGTTTTCTGCCCATTTTTCTGATCTACTCTATATAATAAAAGGCTAATATGCAAATAGACTGAATGTCTGAACAACCAACCAACCAGTCACTATGGCGTGCGCTGACCACCAGGGGGTATGCGTGGAACTTGGTGGGATGGTGGAGCAGGTGAGCAGGGATGCCAGACTAAGGCAGGGCATTGGTCGTTGTCATCGGGGTGAGTCTCTGGTGGTTACTGAAAATTCTTTGCTCCCGCACACTGGTCCTGCCTGGTGTTTGCACCTGCTGCTGATGCTGGCCCTGATTACCCCTCAGGGATGCTCCATCTCTCCCTGCTTCTGAGGGGCAATCGGGGCCAGCAGCTGCCTCTTACACCTGCTGCTGGTGACAGCCCCACTCACATCTGCTGCTGGCACTAGAGCCACTGCTCATATCTGCTGCTGGTGCCCGGCACCAGTCCCGATCGCTCAGTACTATTAGTGGGTATGACCATTGGCTACTGGCCCCAATCTCCCCTGAGGGATTCCTCACCTCCCCCTGTACATGAGGGACGATCAGGGCAGCAGCCACCGTTCACACCTGCTGATGGCATCGGTCCTACTACTACCCACTACTACCTACTAATCACTCCATGCCTTCGGCGGGTGTGTGTGGGGCCAGCATCATCAGTGTGTGGGAGTGCCAGTGGCAGGAGCAGGGCTGCTGGCAAACAGGGCACCAGGGGCCAGGTGGGGGCACAGAGGTTGGGTCAAGACCTGCCCCGCTGCCCACTGCAGCCTCTCAGCCCACCTAGGCTCCTAGTAATAGTATAAGATTGCAGTAAGAAATGAAGGAAGAAGGAAATGATAAGAATTTGAGACAACTCTTCATTATGAGGGTGCTTAACATGGTAATCACCATAAAAGTTAATGAGGATGTCAAGTTACGTTGAGGTTCAACCCCCCAAAGGACAGTCTCAATTCTGGCAAAAAGCAAAAGCTATGCATGATAATGTGCATCTCTGAGGGAGATAAAACAATGATGATTGTAGAAGATGCATGGCTCAATTTTCTGCAGAATAAAGATAAGCCTGTATATTTTTCTAATTGGATAACAGTATAATCCTGTGTACTACGCATAGTGTTGAGCACTCATTAAGGCAGAGAGAAAAACAGAAGTACCTTGTCTTAGTTATTACTGTGAATTCAGAAGCAAGGAATGCTATATCTAATATAAATAGCTTTACAAATTTTTTCATAAAGGTTTCATCTTGACAAGCTACCATACCTGAGATGAGTTTAGTTAGTTCAATGCATCATGATAAATTCTAAAAAGAAGAAAAACTGGTATAGGGTTATGGAATGAATAAAAAAGTATTTTTCTTAATTTAATTATACAAGTAAGTCTATCCATAAGGCCCTACACTGAAATGCAAGAACAATGGGAATCTTTGACTTTTCTCTAGTACCATAGAAATCTATCTCTATGTGAATTTGCTGGTAAAGGAGCCACCCAACTTTTCTTTCAAATGTGTTTTCCTATCTCATATCATTTACTGCCAACAAATCTCTTGACAACAATAGCTCTCTGATCAACAAAATGGTTATTAAGAGGGATGGACTACTTATTCATAACTATGAGATATTAATGGGTACAGGATAACTGGATTGAGAAGCCATCAATATTTACACATTCTAGGGAATTGCACTATCTAATCTAATAAAAGGGTAATATGCAAATTAACCCTCACTCCATTACACCCACACGCCATGCCCACAAGCCATGCCCACCAACCAATAAGGAACAAATATGCAAATTAACTCAACAAAGATGATGGCAGCCATGGAGCTGGAGTTGCCCCAGGTAATGGAGGAAGCCAGGGCCCTGCTGGCCCTGAGCTCTACTCAAGGCTACAAAGTTTCAATTATAGAAGTTAAACAAACCCCAGATACCTGCTGGGCTGGGACCTTGGGTTGCCAAGGGCAACGTGGGCTTCGAGCGGGGGACCAGGGCAACAAAGTTTCAATTATAGAAGTTAAATAAATCCCAGATACCTGCTTCCATCCAGGCACCCAAGTAGGGACCCAAACCCTGAAGGGGCTGTGGGCAGCCTGAAAATGGCTCTTAACTCCTCACCCAGGCTGGCCATACCCCCATGGGGTGAGGGTCCCCACTAGGGGGCTTGGCAAGTCTGCAAACAGCCATCAGCCCCTCATCCAGGCTGACCAGGCACTCCAGCAGGTGGACATCCTCCAAGGGGTCCCAGACTGTGAGAAGGCACAGGCTGGGCTGAGGAAAGACCCCCACCCTCCCGAGTGCACAAATTTTTGTGCACCAGGTCTCTAGTCTATAAATAAATGGGGAATATATAAAAAAAGAGAAGGAAATAAAAATAAATGAAAGGGAAGAAAATGGAACAGACAAAAAGAAAAAGAGGGAGAAAAGGGATGGGAAGAGCATTATAGCCCACTTAGAAGAATTAATAACTTCTGGATATAGGAAAATGATCAAAAGATGAGAAAAAGATAAATATTTCAAAGTCTTAAAGCAGTTGAATATGGTTCTAAAATTAGAACTTCCTAAGAAAAATATTAGAAGAATAGCAACAGCTAATGCTCAAATGTAATGTACCAAAGGATTCTGTCTAATGGAAATATATTCTTACTATCATTCAGGGACTCCTACAGAAACGTATCCTTTTCTCATTGATACATTGCTCCACTATCCAAGGACTGATAAGGTAAAGGTGAGAACCATATGTGGGGTTTTTTTCCTTCCAAACTCCTTCATGTACATAAACTATAAGTCACACCCTAATCCTAGGCCACAGAATATATTGAGTTTCACTAGAATCAGATGTGTCCTGCTGTTTGCTTCAAGGGTAGAAGGATTCCAGAACAGCTAAAAACATTCCCATCTACTCTTAAGTTTCTGAGGTGATTTTTGTCAAGTCACTGTCATTAAATTTTCCTAAAATAGGATAAGCATTATCTCAAAGACTCCCACTGCTCTTCACTACCAGTTAGATTAATTTTGTGGGTTTATTATTCTTCAAAAGTTTAAAAATTATTTAGGACTCAAAGAAATACTTGGGACTATCGAAGTCATATGTATAGAGGGCCAATACTATACCAGGTGAAGTTGTATCCTCACCACAATATGTAAATGGGTTTAATTACTTCATTTAGAAGTAGCTTTATATAAACCATCTTAGCCTATAATCTGTTGCTTGGGAGGTGAGTGAGATTTCATACACTACAAGTAACTTCAGAATTATGTCCAAGTTCCTGACATAGTATAGCATAAACTGTGGAAGCCTGGCTATCCATCACAATTATGGTTAATATTTTACCAAGAAATAATCATTACCTTCTCTTATGCAAACTTTATCCCTATCATGCCCTTTGGCATAATTAGGCTTTTCTCAGTGCATTCTAGTCTAGGACTAAAGTATCATGAAGAGCTGGGCTTTATCAAAAACAATTGATGCCTTTGGCCATGGACTGTGACTATGTTTCCTCTTTGACATTGACTCCAAGAAAACTCAAAGCCAAACTGGTGGGCTTCTTCTAAGAAAGTATATGGAAATGTACGGCCTTTTCTTTTTTCCTGAACTAACCTTATGTGAATCTCCACACGTCTCCGATATTATTATTTTACTAGGGGCCCGGTGCACAAAAATTTGTGCACTTGGGAGGTCCCTCAGCCCGGCCTGTGCCCTCTCGCAGTCTGGGACCCCTCAGGGGATGTTCACCTGCTGGCATGTCTGGCCAGCCTGGGTGAGGGGCTGATGGCTGTTTGTAGGCTGGCCAAGCCCCCCAGTGTGGACCCTTACCCCATTGGGGTGTGGCCAGCCCGGGTGACGGGCTGAGGGCCACTTTCAGGCTGTCCACAGTTCATTCAGAGTTTGGGTCCCTGCTGGGGTATCTGGACAGCCTGGGTGATGGGCTGAGTGCTGTTTTCAGGCTGCCCACAGTCCCTCAGGATTCGGTTCCCTCCTGGGGTACCTAGCCAGTCTGAGTGCAGGGTTGAAAGCCATTTTCAGGCTTTCAGGTTGCCCACAGCTCCTATTGACCCAACGTCCCAGCAAGGCTGGCTGTAATCAGGTTTCTGGGGTTTATTTATCTTCTATAATTGATACACTGTTGCTTTAAGCCGAGGCCTAGGCAGGTAACAAAGCCTCCTGTTTGCTTCATCTCCGTGGATTCTATAATTGCAGCTATGTTGTCTTGAGCAGAGAGAGGGAGGGCCTAGGCAGACAGTTACTCCTGGTGCAACAGAAGCCTCCTGTTTGATCTATGTCCATGGTGGTTGGCCTCCATCTTGTTTGAGTTAATTTGCATACAGCCACTCTGATTGGCTGGTGGGCATGGCTTAGGTGTCCCAGAGAAATGGTCAATTTCAATATTACTCTTTTATTAGAGTAGATGCCACCCCTTTAAATGTTTTATATTACAGTTTTAAATATCTCTATGCTCCCGAATCTCTTCTGAATAGGAGGGGCTAATATGTCAGATAGGATCATTCAGCTACAGGTTACAAAACCCTGGTATTCCCTTATCCAAATTAAAGTTGTTTTTTTTTTTTCATATAAAAGAAGTCCAGAGATAGACAATATTGGTAGAGAGTTTTAAATCTATGTCTCCCTCATGAATCCAGGGTTTTTTTCACTTTATTTGTGGATTCTGTGCTCATACATGCAACATGGCTTCTATAACACTAGGAAGTAAGAAGGCAAAAGGCATATTGGCTGAATCCATTTTTATTTGGCTTGCATGATAACTAGAAATTGTAAGACATCCTGAGAATGTGAGGTTCACTTAGTTGTAAAAGATGGAAAGAATGGATATTTGATAGACAACTAATCAAGACTGCTATAATAGGCATATCAAACAAATACATTTGCACATGTTCAGATACTCACAAACACACATAACTACACACACATATAATTATTTAATTTCTTATTTTTTCTCTTTTTTCTCATGATAGACTCACACTTAGGATCATAAAAAAGTACTTCACCCCCAAGAACAACCTAACATTTAAATATCTGTATATAGTACCCAGTTTGCATTAATCAGAGAATAAATTAAACAAAAAGTCTGTTTCAATTTCATCAAACCAACATTAATTTGGCATTATTGCATGTAAAATAACATGCTAATGTTCATTAGGAATTAATATATTCAGATTCATGCCCCTTAGGGGCTCATAAATTAGAGATGGGATCAGGTTCAAAGTATTTGTTTCACTTGTCATATTTATAGAATTCTAAATTCTAAAACAGTGATTTCTGAATTTAGTTTTATTTATTATCTTAAGGAATGATTTTTAAAAAGCTTTCAAATGTAAATAGGTGGTTATAGCTCCAACAGGATTGCATATTACTGCCTCAAAAATAATATACCTATTTTTTTGTTGAAAATGAGGGTGTGAAATGCAGAAAATTATAAATTTCCACATATCTGATTCTCCTTTCACATATGCTTTCCCTCTTCACAGAGTGAATTGTGTTATGTAAATGCAGCATTCCCACACAACTGTCAGCCAGCATAACTTTGGGTAAATTTGTGAAAATATGCATTTCATAAATGTGAAGGAATCTCATTAGTATTTCTTGTTACTATGACACCCATTAAAGTTTGTTAGTCTTCTACCATTTATATAAAATATATATTATTACTTTTTCTTCATTGTTGTTTATCGGCTATTTATTTTATTAATTTTGTATTCTAATAATTTTATAGCCATCGCAGATTCATGTTCTAATAATGCAAGAAAGAGTAAGATAAAAAGCAAGGATAAACAAAAGAGAGAAAGCAATTGAGTATAAAAGATTAGTTTTAATCCCCTCCACATCCACTAAGAGAATTCCTCTTCACTAGTAGTATTCTGATTCTGGCTTTTAAGTACAGAGAACCTCATTTTTGTTATTAGGTAAGAATGACCTTTATAAACTGGCACACTTATTCTTTTAAAAGAGGCTATTGGATTTTCAATGGTCCAGGACAGGCAAATTTTGCAAGCTTGACCATACATATGACTCCCACATATCTCAAAACATAGATAATTCTAACTTCTATCAGATATATGAAGACACTGGAATCACTGTATGTACACAGCAACAGAGTGGACAAAATAGAAATCATGAATAACATACATAATAATCATAGCTTCAAATGTAGTTACTAAAACAAATAATATACCCTTCTGGATTTTATTCCATGGCTAGAGGCCTGGTGCACAAAATTCGTGCGGGGAATGGGGGGTGTCCCTCAGCCCAGCCTGCACCCTCTCCAATCTGGGACCCCTCGAGGGATGTCTGACTGCCCATTTAGGCCCAATCCCTGTGGGGCTAAACTGGCAGTCGCACATTGCTCTCACAATCCAGGACTGCTGGCTTCTAACTGCTCACCTGCCTGCATGCCTGATTGCCCCTAACTGCTTCTACCTTCCAGCCTGATCACTCCCTACCATTCCTCTGCCATGCTGATCATGCCCTACCACTCCCCTGCCAGCCTTATTGATGCCTAACTACTCCCCACCAGGCCCAATTGCCCCTAACTTCCCTCCCCTGCAGGCCTGGCTCCC
>PVJC01011799.1:0-40876 GCA_004026665.1 Murina feae | reverse complement strand
TTTAATGCAGGATCTTATGTTTTTTAAGTGTTGAGCAAGAAATCCTTAAAATTTGGGAGAGTTTTTTTGTTTTTTGTTTTTTGAGAGAGAGTGGTCTCTAATTTGTCTTTATGTTTGTTTTTAAGATGGACGCTCACCCCAACCAACTACCAGACTCTGTTCTTGGTCAGGGAATCCTTTGGCCTGTGGTTATCAGCATTCATCCCTGTATTTGACTTGTTTCTATAAACTTTTTTTGATAGGGAAAATGAAATTAAGTGGGTTAACCAAACGCTTAAAACATGGTGCAGAAATCATGATGCTTCGAAACATGTGGCTGAACCATGATAATAAGGCTTCTATGCTTGGATGGGAATGTGAGAACACTGGTGCACTGGTACCTGGGTATGCAAGGAGACATGTGAAAGCAGCAATCAAAATCATTATTGGTACAATAGCTTTCATGCTGAGCATTTAGAATGCCCTTGAAACTACCCTTTTCACTTTGAGCCAGGGGTTGTAATGAAGAAAGCTCCATATAGAAATAATCACGTGCAATGAGAAAAACACTCTCTTCTGATTTTCATTCCAAGAAGCCACCAAAATGTCAGCTAGATATACTCACAGCATATTATGATTATGATTAATTGGCCTTGAGCTAAAGTTTTTGTTTCCATCACATATGTTAGCTAGAGATCAGGGAATAGGTTCTAATACTACATTGCTACACTATTATTATTATGCCCATGATGTTTGGGTTATCTTCCTTCTTAAGTGCTTTTCACATATACATTTATATGGGTGAGCAGGGAAAAGAGTTTTTGGTGGATATATAGGTCTACATGAAGATTGTTTGAAAGGCAAATTTGAATGAAAGCAAATAATATAGAGATCTGGGCAAGTCCTTTGCCTATATTCTGCCAGGGTCAGGGATACATGCAATAAAACCAAATGTGATGCCCTAGGGGGTCCCATGGAAAAGTCGGCATTTGCTTCTGGAAGACATGCCTTCTCCTGAGAGAACATACTTCGTGGCCAGCCAGCTGAGTCACGTGGTAGCAGGGGGCTCTTTTCTTCTCCACACGCCCTCCTCTGATGTCAGGAATCACGAATCTCTTCTCTCCTGGGAGAATTCATTAGCATTCATTGGGCGCAGTTGGCAAGGAGAAAGAAGGGCTCGGCGGGTAGGAGAGCAAGGAGGAAGGGGCCCGGTGGGGAGCGGTCCCGCCCCCCCCCCTCGGAGCCGCATTGAGATCAGAGGCACAATCGGACACAGAATAGCTGTTTTATAACTGAGATCCTCGGTGACGTATGGCTGCAGGCTCCTTGGCAGCTGTCTTTATGGACCAGTAGGCAGAGGGAAATTGACGCTGAGGAGACTTGCATCTTGGAAGGGACTGTAATCTACTGTAGTGAAGAACAGAACCGCTCAATCACGCGAGTGTAAATAAGAGACGGAGGGGAATCCAAAGAAAAGGAAGAGGAGGGGGAAAGTGTGAGTTGGGGGGAGCGAGGGAAAAGCATTTTTGGTGGATGGTATGAAGCCAGCCATGGAAACTGCAGCGGAGGAAAACACTGAACAAAGCCAAGAGAGAAAAGGTACCCAGCGTTGACAATAGCCTGTTTAGAGCTTTTCACTGGGGGTGCTTAAAGGGGGGTAGCCCAGTTTGTTGTCTCTTGTAAAATAGCTCAGAAGCAATCTCTACCGCCCCGTCTTGCTTTCGGGTGTTTTTTCTCCCTGATGTTAAATTAATAGAGCAGCCTTTCTGCAATCTATCTGTTCCTGTTCCAAATCTTCCCAGCGAACGTGGTATTTCATAGAAGGGTGGCAGCAGCTTGGCCCCTTGAGCTGGTTTGGGGAAAACTCTTTTTTAATTAACAGAATGTCATAACTTAGGTTCTTTGTTCTGCATGTTATGGTCCAGGGACATGGGATGCATTGTTTGCTGCTCATGCGGAAGAGGAACTGGAGGGGCATGCATCTTAAATGCGTTTTGGTTCCACTCGTGCTGTAACGATTTGGACAGTCTCTCATTTTCTTATTGAATATGATTGCTGTTTCTATGTATGGGGCCCTCTATGACATGTAATAGCCGTTTAAGTTGGAGCTGGAGAGAGGGTCTGTCAGTTCTTCTGCCTAGTGCTGATGGAAGGGAGGGGGGTCTGTTATTCATGACTTGGAGATTTCGGGGATGAAATTGATAATGGTCCTGTTCCTGAAAGGGAGTCTTAGATCATATCACAATTTGACATATGGAACGGTGGTGTTTTTGATCAGGGTGGAAGGGGGTGGGAGGGGAGAGAAGTGTTTTGTGGTACGAAAGTGGCAGAAAATAGAAGGTAAAATTAATCTTTCCCCAAGTAATGACTGATTGCAAGTCTGTGATAGCTGTAGAGTCAGCCCAGCTGCTGTTAGTCCAGGCATCTCCCTTGCGTGGTGATTTGTCTCCCTGCCCCGAAGTTATGGCCAGGACCGGATTCTGTAGCCGCAGTGGCCCCAGCATCGAGGGCCACCGTGCAAAGGACGGTTATTTCTCACGGCCCTGCTGTCCACTGACAGTCACTAAACAGCAGTAATTCTCTGGGATGGAGGCTTTACTATGACTATGTAGGTCGAACTGTGAAATTGCTGATAGTCAACCATTTTACATGACAAGAACGGCAGTTCCATGTGTTTGGCTTCACAGCATGCCTGGGTTGAGGCTGTGTGTTCTTACATGGGATTTCTTCTGTGCGCAATATTTGTATGACATTGCATCCTCCATAGAGCAATTTCATGTTTTAAATTAATTCTTTTCAAAGTGTGATAGAATACACATACATAAAAATGGACATTTGAACCATTTTAAGTGTATAATTCAGTGGCATTAAGTATAATTAAGTGGCAATAGCAGTTCCATTTTAAAATGGGTAGTTTACTTCAATCCTTGCATCAAACCTACCACCCACCACCCCCAAAAAAACAACAGCCCAAAGTCCCCCACAACCCTGCCCTTTCTTGTTTGTATAGATCTTATATGTACATGAATGAGCAAAGAGCAATAGGAGAATTTATGAAGCTGAGGAACTGAGATGACAGTTTAAAGATTCATATCCATGATGTTCAGAGATGAAATTTGGGGATGTAATGAGTAACATAGCATTGCTGTGAGGAAGCCTACCCCAGTTGATAGCAGGTTTTCCCTAAAACAGATAACTCTGTTTAGCACACACTTTTTATTAATAGGGTGTCTGCCAGTGGCCGATAAAACCTTTTCAGTCTTCGCAAAAACATATCTTTCGTTTTTCTCTCCAAAAGCAAGCAAGGGGCATAAAAGCAATATGAACTCCTCACTCCACAATTGTGTATCTCATCATCATTTAGTCTTGTGGACCACTGTTATTTTATGTCAATTAAATATTATTTAATACCAAATCTACAGGCTGCCACTCCATCCATTGACCATCTGTGTATGAAATCTCATTAGCTATGCTTTTAGAGATAAAATGAGAAGCCAAATATAATTCCTGGAGGAACTTTAAAAATTAACAAAATTGATAAACACTAGCTATCTGTTAAGAAATTTTAAAAAAATACTGTGTTAACACAAGCTCTGACCACATGTATAGTAAGTACATGCTGCAGTAAGAATATGGGCCAGGGAGTATATTTTCACTGCAGCCACGAGAGTTGCGATCACTCGCTGCATGACCCACCTACCATAAATGCTGGCCTGGAGGGTGGCTTCTCTCCTAATGTTCATTTAGACAAGTTCATAACTGCACAAGTCAAAACTCACACAGGTATCATCTTTGTAGTGTCCCCAGCCTGCTTGCCCTTGTCATTCAAGGCACAAAACGATAATCACACGTTTGTGCGTGTTTGTCACGCCAGCATTTCTTCAGATTTCATTTTTAATTTCTAAAATAAATGTTTGCTGCATTGAAATTAGCATTTAAAAACGACACAGAGAATATATTAGATAATTCTTGAGCTAGTGGAGCTGTTCTTTTTAAAAAAAATTCAATGAGGGATTTAATTTACCAAATTTAATCCTGTATATTTTGTCACTTCCCACAGGTTTTTATGCACATATATTTTGCCCCTCTGTTCCTTCTTTTTTAAAAATAGTTAACATTAGAGGCAATGTCTGTCTCTTAATTTGGGATATTATTGCCCAGTGGCTATTACCCAGTAGCTTCAGAATTAATGGCTTTGGGTAATTATTAAAGTGTTTATTAAGATTATAATTAAATTTAGCTTTATAAATGGACCTCTGTTTTTCTAGTTGGTGTCACTTCCTGAGAGTTTTGGCAGGACAAAGAGAGCTGTTTCTTTAAACTAAATCAAAATGAATTCGTTCCTATTTTAAACAAAAATAGTCCAAGTCGTTTAAAAAGAGAAAGCAAATATGTTTTGGAAGCAGTCTCATAGCTTTTGTCAGAGAACACTACTGAACCATCAAAATTCACAATAAGTATTTAGTAGTTACTCAGGAATTCTCTAAGGAAAGCAACCAGGTTTTCTCAGATGGCAGTTTTCAAATTGGAAGCTTTAAATTAAATCAAAATGTGAGCATTGAGTAAGCAGATTCACTGAAATGGAATAAGTGAAGGAAATGAATGAGAATCAAAGGAAATAGATTATGAGACTTAATAATAAAAAATGGAGACTTCGGTTTCTATTTATTTCTGTAGAGCATTACTTGATGGCAATTCATTTGTGGAAACCAATGTATCTGGAATTGCTGGGAGTACTGAATCATAGGGTAAAAGAACAATTGAATCAATTGCTCTATTGCGTGAAAAAAAATCTAAGTATCTGTGATGAAAATTATTTTTATTACATGTAGGAAATTGGGAGCCCCTAAAGCAATTATAGTCAGGCTAGTTAAGCTCCTATGAATCATTGCTGAAATAAATTCCAGAATTCCAGGCTTCAAATTAAGTTCCTAACCACATAGGAAGGAAAATGTAGTAAATTAGAAATAATGTATAATTTAAAATAAATTACAGGATATAGTCACAATAAGAAATGAATTGAAATTTTGACTTGATTAAAAACTTAACACATTTATTTAAATCTTTTAATCAAATAGATAAAAAAATTAGATTCTGTTTCTTTCCTTTTCTTTTTTTTTATTTTATTTTGCAAAACATCTGCACTTTTGGACCCTATCTTCTTTTTTGTTTAGGAAAAAAATAGAATATATGACCTGCATGTTTAAAATCTACTGTGACGCATTGAATAAGTTACACTATTTCTGGTATTCTATGAATTATTTCATTTTAAGATTTTTATTGATGTCCTCTAACTTGATTTTATGAATATAGTATAGAGAATATTTTAGATGCAATTTTTCCTTATAAGAATCTGCTAAGGAGGACATTTGAAGAGAGGGTGTCTGGGGGATAGGCTGCAGAGAAAAGCGTGGCCAGCCAGATGGTGCTGGACATATGTGGTAGGTATGATACAGCTTGCTTTCATCTTACTTTTTTAGAAAGCTTAAGTGTGGAGATCTCAATGAGCCATTTGGTGCATCTCCTACTTTTATATTATTGTTGCCATTAGCATACTTTTCAAACCTTGGTCTTGCTATTTCATTAGACAAAGAATTCTGACCCAATTCTGCAAATTTAGATTTACCTACCTTAAAACTGAGTGGAAATCTTAAATTCAAACTGTAACACTAAAAATTATATTTCTCTGTTATTTAGAAGTAGAGGTCAATTTAGAGAAAATAATTTTAACAACATGACTTACTAGCCTTCATGTATCCAAGAGCATGTGAAATAGCTAGTTATCCTCATGACACAAATTTCCCCTCTCTAGGACTGGTAATGAATTGGATTATTTTAAAGACACTCTCTTGCTTTTCTTTCCTTGGCATCCACATGAAATGGTTGGCCAGGAACAGGGTGGCTATGGGAGAGAGGAAGAAGGTGACACACACTGGCTTTGAAGGGAGGGAGGCTACAGACCCAGTTCACAAACTTACCTGGTTGTTCCTTCACTCATTTGATTGTTTATTCATTTAATAATGTTCTACTTTGAACCATTATCCTTCCTCTGACCTCATAGCTCATGTCATAGAAGGATCCTAACTCATTTTAGGGACTAATATGTGTAGTTTAATCTTGGGTTTGACCATAATTTTGCTGATCGGTGGCAGAGTGAATAGCAGACAACAATGCCAGAGATAATTTTGATCCTTAGCCATCCCAGTGGTATATATCTTCAGAGAACATGTAACAAGAGAAAATAATTTCCTATTTTGTAGGCTGATTTGACTAATTGCATTAACTTCTTTATATATTCCAGCCTAACTAGCTATATTCAAATCAAGGATCAGCACAACTCATCTATAAAGGGCCAGAGAGTCAATATTTTAAGCTTTGTGAGCCACAAAGTCTCTGTTGTAACTACTCAAGTCTACCATTGTAGCCATAGATAGTATCTAAACAAATGAGTGTGGCCATGTTTCAATAAAACTTTATTTACAAAAAGCAGGTGGCCATCGTTCATGACCTTAACTATATTCTGTAGTGTGGTGATGGCTCTCCTTTCATATTTTAAATAATAGCTAAAAATGAAAGATGATAGATATAGCTTTCAAAGACCTTGCCCAGTGAATGTGATCTTTCTAGGAAGCTCAGTCTTTATCACTCAGTTGCTTGTAGTGATAATTTTCTAGATGCTAGAAAGTTTAGCAGTCTGCAGCAGTTATTCAGCCTTGTCACTAACTCACATTAAGTATATTTCTAAAAGTGTACAAGGCATCATTTTGTTATACTTTCCTCTATTTCCCATTGTTTGTTTCATACCCACCTTTGGTGATGACCAAGTGCCGTAGAGTCTATGGCCATCAATCACCACCACTCACCTCAGCCCCAACCATAAATAATATCTCAGATGTCACAGCCTTATGAGCTTCTTCAAGAATATAGATCAGTCTCCTCCCCATCTCTCTTTTCTACTCTCTTAGGGGGACATTCGCAGTCTTCTCTCTGTAAGGCAGGATCCTGGGTGTACATATCTTCTCATTTCTTGCCAGTTGCCCAGAATTAACATATTAATATACCATTCAAGCTGGGGCTTTTCCTTGCAACCATGTGACTTCCTTCTGAATGTTGGGACCCTGTCCTTTTAAACAAAATGTATGCGGCGTCCTTTGAAATTTTATAAATAATTTTATATTTAATGTCTTTAAGTTTGACTCAAACACATGAAATAGACGTGATTTTCTTTTCTTTCATATCTTAAGATTTACTATCACAAAAAAGTCCTTCCCAGAAGTAATGGAAAACCTCCATCCACTTGCCGCTTCCACTCCCACATCTGCTGGAGTAGTAGTATTTTTATGCTAAATTAAGCATCTCAGGCATGGCTGCCATGCTGTTCCCAGAAAACACATTAATGTAGGGAAGTCCATGTTTTCCACTGTCATTGCCTGGCAGACTGTGCCTGATTGCCCAAATGTCCGGAGACATCCCCACCCTGTGAGGAGATGAGGACAGAGAATAGATGTAGCCCATGCAGAGTCCCTGAACTGCATGGTTTGGCCTGGGTGAGATCAGTATGCAGGGAGACCTGGGGGTCCACTTCTTGGTCCACAGGGTTTCAGGGAGCTCCTTTACATTCAACCAAATATTTATTCAGCACACTTTTGGGGATAACCTACTGTGTATTGGGCATAGAGAGAGAAACATTTTTAAAGGAGGATGACATTTCTCAGATCAAATGTGATAGAGTTACATGGAATCCTCTTGCTTGAGGTCAATATGCAGAGCTCACAGCCACTTTACCAAGAGGAAATCAGGTCATAGTAGGAGGCGACTGGACCTTCTTCTGGTTTCTCCCACCAGCCCCACTGAGTCATTTTGCTTTCAGAAAATGTAGCACAACCCATGTCTAAGAGAGAATCATGTGAACGAGAAAGCAAAAATCTAAATCCAGGAAAGGCTGAGAGTTAAGAAGATTTAAGAACCCTGACATAACATCAGAAGCTTGGGACCTGAAATATTTCTTTAGGGGGCACAGAAGCATAGCTCACCTCCAGAGGGACTCCAGAAAAACTCTTGTAGAAAATGGAGTAAAAATGCTCAAGTTCATACCTGGGCTCTTCCACCTTTACTGCATGATTGTGGGCAAGTGACTTGCCTTCTTATTACCCTTGGTTTCTTCATTTGTAAAGCTAGAAGAATAATAGTACCTGTTTCATTGAGTGCTTGTGACAGATAAGGTACTGGCTGCAATATGCTTTGGCATGGTGACCAGCACACCATAAGTACTCTGTAACTTACACAGCTGGCACAATTGTGGACAACAAAAACAGCCAACCACTTTCAATGTACAGTTCTGGTTGTGCTAGCATCTTTCCTTTCTTTTCAATGTCTTTAAAAGTCTTTAGAAGACATTTTACTTTAACTTGGAGCCCCCCAAAAAAGGCTTTCTCTAAAACATCACCTAGAAAAGTATGTGTCTACTCCCAATGGGAAATCCCTGAGAGTTTTCAGAGATCATAGGGAGTGGAGTTGGGATTTTATAAAGTCTTTGTGAGGTTTAAAGTGCACCTGGTCAGGGCATTTGCGGCGTTGCCTCACAATGTGGTTGTTTCCTTGGTTCTTAGTGCCAAATGGAGCGTTATAGCCTCATCTTCTGATGGAATAATTATCTATGTCAACGCTAGAATTATATTTTTTATTCTGAAATTTTTGTAGCACCCCTGAGGACATAACCCCTTATTGGGTTTTACAGGATTTCCAAACATAAACTGGCATGCTGACCTTATGTTTTCTTAGGGATTTCAAGATTGTAATTTAACTAATAGTTACCAGCAGCTGACTCTGTGTCAGGCAAATTAGTAAATGTTTTTCTCCCCAATCCTAAGAAGTAGGAATTATAGCTATATTACCAAATAGGGACCCAAGTCTTCAGGAGACCAATTGTCGCCGTGTGTGTGAGTAAACAGTAGTCCAAACTCAGCAGCCCCTTAGTCTATAAAACACTGGGAGATCATTGAATCAGGGTTTAATCCAGAACATTCTAGGCTCTGAAGTACTGAGTTTAAGATGAGGTGACAGAGAAGGTTGCAGATGTCAGTAGGAGGACAGGAGTTTCATCCAAGATTCAGCAGAGCATGGGGTTCTTTGCCAGATTTTCAAGGCTGGAACTATGTACCATTATGGAAAGTGAGCCTGTAGTCACCTCTGCTTGTGCAGCTGCAATATTATGATAGCCTGTGGGTCTGAAAGAGAAATAAACAGAGAGAGAAGTATTATTGTGGGAAGCCAGATTGTTAGTATAAATAGTGTCTGCCCAAAATGAGCATTCTAAGGGGTAGGGTGGGGGGAACTGGATTAAATAAGGAAAGAAAAGACAATTTGGGTGATTTTTGTAAACTTAAATTGAAAAACAGAGGAGCAGATTCCAACATTCTCAATTGATCACGCTGAGTTGATAAGATGGTATTGAAAGATTGCATTCCAATCGCATATTTTTATAGTCCTCCTTTCCTTGAACTATATGGTAAAAGAATTACTAAAAATGCTGATATAGAATCTTTGCTGGAGATAGAGACACTGACTCTTTGCCACCTGAAATTGGCAGTGAACAGCAGAGCTGAAATGGAAATTGGCAGGTACCACTGGATGTACCCAGGCTCAAAGAACCACCAGTACCGTCCCGTGCCAACCCTGGGGGACAGGGCTAGCCCCTTGAGCAGTCCAGGTAAATACAGCCTTGGGGTGAATTCTAATAGCAAGTCAACTGTTATCGTTAATATTATCTGTAATAGTTCTTTCAAATTGGTGATATTTTATGTTTTGTTTGATGCATTCATTTGTTCACAGGGGCATGGGTAGAATTGACCCTTTAAAATTTTTGATCATCTTTCTTTTTCTCTTCTCTCCATTCCACTCCATCTTTCGCCTCTTTCTTCTCCCTCCTCCCCCTTTCCTCACACTCACCTCTTCTTGAAGGGAGTAGTATACAGTGAGCTATACTTTAGGGCTGACCACAAAATTTCCAATGTCTGAACTGAGAATTGCGGGAGAGGTGTCACTCATGTCCACCTTAGGACCAAAAACTAGGCCGGGACAGTCAAGGAGCCTTTGCTCTAAGAGTACTGTGAGTATCCCCAAATTTATTCCTGGCCCCACTGCTGTGTACCACTCTGACTTAATATTAGTCATTGCCTTTGAGATGGGAAAGTCAAAGCACATGGAATGGGAATGGGATAACTATACCCGATCCCATCAGGTAGGTCCAGTTTCTGGTTTCCTTGCTCATGAGGAACACTGGTCCCTCAGAATCGCTAGGCACTGGGCCTTGATGAAATGTGAAATGTGTGGGGGACTGAAAGGGGAGGGGAATGCTGAGTAATATGAACATCCACCCACCACATTCCCAAAGTCTACTCGCGTCTTAATACTCAGCTGTTAGCTAAAATTCGGTGATTTCAAATTACTTAAAATGTGACTATAAAGGGATGGTGGTGAGTCAAATAAACACAATAAGTTTGAAGTTTTGCTATAATTTTGCATAAACTCATAGAATCATTTTTCCTAGTCTCTTACTTTTTCAGGAATACCTCAGAGGTACCTGAGATCCGATGTGGCACACCTATTGAATTACAAAGTCACAATGCTTGCAATTGTTTCAATAAAACTTTTTATTTTTATTTTTATTTTAAAACCTAAATTGTAGCTTCAGGTTAATTATCATGAAATCTGACTTGGGATTAAGCTCTACATTTGGGGTTATGGATTTCTTCATTTGACATGAGCTGTTAGACGCCAGCTCTGTGTGTACCTGAGCAGTGCTAGTTAGAAAAGGTGAGCAAGAAGGGATATGTTCTCACAGGTCCTTTAAAGAATGGAGGGTTCTGGAATCTTTAGAATCTTTATTTTTTTTGAAAAATTGCCATTAGACATGATATATCCATGCAATTAAAGAATACTCTTCAGCAATTAAAAGGAATGAATTACTGACACATACTAGTACTGCAACATGGATGAATCTCAAAAATCATTTTGCTGAGTAAAAGAAGTCAGTCACAAGAAACCAAATATTGTATGATTCCATTTATATGAAATTTCTAGAATTGACGAATAGTGACAGAAAGTGTTTGCCACACGCTGAGGGAGGAGCAATGGGGAGTGATTACTCAGGGGTACAAGGGATATTTTTTAGAGTGATGGAAATGTTTTAAAATTAGATTGTGGTGATGGTTACGTAACTGTAAATTTACTCAAAATCATTGAATTGTACACTTAAAACATGTGAATTTTATATGTAAGCTATATTTCACTAAAGCTGTTTTTAACACCCCCCCTCCAAAGCACCATTAAATGTCCACAGTTCAATAGCATAGAGTGAGGAAGAAAGGTGTTAATTAACATAACAAGAAGGTCCCTAAGTTATCAGAACATCCTTCATTTTAAGAATGTGCTGGAAGATACCAGGTGAGTTGGAAATCAAGAAAAATAAAAATAAGAAAGTCTTCCTCGGATTGTGTGGTAAAGAGTAAACATCAATATCTTATTAGAGGAAATCCCTCTAGAAATTGCTCTGGACAAGTTTTGTCCACTGGTTGAACAGTTTCCTGTAAGAACACTGGAAAAATACATGCTTCTGATCCTACAACCAAATACCTGAACATGGACATTCTAAGTAGCAGTGGCCACTGAGTAGAAAAACATGAGGCTCTGATTTCTTTTCTGAAACCTTTGGGGCCAGACTTATTCCAGAATTCAGAAGAGTTTGGGTTTTTGAAAAGTAACATGACACGTACACCACATGCTACATGACATCACCAGCGAGTGATGTCTGGGTGCTCCCACAAAATCGAACACATTGATCTTTGTAGAGAGCCTACATTGCATAAAGGAAGTCTGTAAACAGCCTCTGGTCCTATCACATTGGGTTTTGCCTTCAAATAAATTTAAATCAGAACAGGTTTTGTTGCCAGATGAACTATACCAGTAAAGAAAGAAATAATCCTTGGTTTTAGAGTTTTTAGACTTCTGGAATGGTATGCTGAGAAACTGTAGAACTCAGTATCGGGTTGCTGATGATATTTCATGTGAGAATTCCATGAGCAAGGAGGTTCTTGTCTGAAAGGGAGAAATAAAATCACTGAACTTGATTTATAGGATCATCTTCCAAGATCCAGAAATAATCTCTACCCACACATAGTTTTAACTTTTTCTGTGCAGTGACTGAAATCAGGACCATTTGTGTCTAAAACCAGCCGCAGAGACCTTGCATGTAGGAGAGAGTATATAAAGAATACAGGGCAGCCTTAACTAGTTTGGCTCAGTGGATAGAGTGTCGGCCTATGGACCAAAGGGTCCCGGGTTTGATTCCAGTCAAGGGCACAGACCTTGGTTGCAGGCTTCTTCCAGGCCCGTGCCCTGGTTGGGGCTTGTGCAGCAGGCAACCAATCAATGTGTCTCTCTCACATGGATGTTTCTCTCTGTCTTTCCATCTTTCTTCCACTCTCCCTAAAAACCAATGGAAAAATATCCTTGGGTGAGGATTAACAACAAAATTAAAAAAGGTAGGGAAGGGTGGGGGTAAGAGGGAAAGGTCAACCAAAGGACTTGTATGCATGCATATAAGCCTAATCAATGGACACAGATAATAGAGGGGTGAGAGCATGAGTGGGGGGGTTGAGGGGAGCAATGGGGGGATAAGGACACATATGTAATACCTTAATAAAGAAATTAAAAATTAAATAAAATTAAAAAATACAGTGCAGGCTCCAGAGTGAGGGGACTGAACCCAGCCATGTCTTCACCTTCCCAGTTGCTTGGAGATTTTGTTGGCTTCTAAATCAATGCAGTTGCCATTCTGTTCTTAGATTCTAAACCAGATGGTGTGAGAGACAAAAAATAGAGAGAATTCCATATGGCTCTTGTGTCTTTTTTTTTTTTTTTTCAGAGTTCTCAGTTTCTTTAAGTGGGGGAGGGGAAGAAGAGGTTTTGATACAAGCTGACCAGAACATCTTTGCCAAAGGAAAATGCCTCTCCCACCTGTGCAGTTATTATAGTCAAGACCACCTCCCTTCAACCCCACAACTTCCTTATTCCCCTTTGGAAAAGTCCGGTAGCTCCAGTTTCCTTTGCCTGATCTTTTCATGTGTGTGTGTTTTTTGTTTTGTCTTGTGTGTGTGTGTGTGTGTGTGTGTTTGTGTGTGTGTAATTTGCCGGTAGAATTACATTTTTTAGGACTTGGATAGTTAATCCTTCACCATCTGTTGCTTTTTTTCTTATTTTTTTCATTTTTTAACTTCTTTACCAGATAATGCATCTTCTCTAGGTCTCTGGGGACTCAAAGGATGGATGGCCACATAGGCAACCCTGTGTGATGCTGCCTTAGGGGCCCAGGCATGAGACAGCCATCTGAGATGGCAGCATTGGTAATGAAAGGAATAGTTAATGTACACCTATGGGGAATATTTTAAGCTGCTGTAGATTGTGTTACACAGGCTTCCAAGTATAGCATCAGAGAGTTTAGATCCTCTGTTCCAAGTGTGGTCTTTGGGCCAGCAGAATTGGGATCACCTGAAATCTTATTACAAAGGCAGAGTCTCAGGCCCTGCCCCAGTCCTGCAGAATCCGAATCTGCATTTTAACAGGATTTCCAGATGGTTCCTGTGAACATTACTGTTTGAGACACACTAATTTAGAGGAAGGTCCAGAGCTAGAAGAGAGTAGACAGGAAGGAATTGAAGTTAATTTACCCTCGAGATCTAGACCTCTCTTTAGCGTTGGAAAAGACAGACTAGCTTAAGGTATTCATTCTGCTTTCCCTCTCTGTTTTTGTGGAGAGGCATGCATTAAAATCACCATCATTAATGCACTGAGTCCTGGTTAGTTTGAAAGATAGTGACCTCTGATTCTCTAGTCTACTTGTCTGAAAGCATGCCTCCTCTTATTCCTTTGTTTAAAATCTTGGTTAAGGAGCGTGGGGAAGAGCAGTGAAAATGGGAATCGTTTGTTTCCTTGTGGCAAAGAGAGGGTGAGGAGAAAGTAGTGGATGGGAGCTTGGGAGAACTTCTTAAATGTCCCTCATCATGTTCTTTAATATAATCCTATGACGTGCCTTTAATGGATGTCATGGAGATGTTTTCATCTATTGCTCAATTCAGTGTACTTTAGCAAGTTTTATTTTCTGTGATATGTAAAAGATGACATATTTTATTAACTGTAATATTGGGGGTCATTTCATTAAGTGATTTTTTTAAAATATGGGTCTCTAATGCCCTGAATCAGAATCACCAAAGATGCTGGTTAAACATTCAGATTCCCAGGCCCCAGTAATTGCTGTTTTAATAAGTTCCCCAGGCGATTCAGATGCACACTACTAAAGTCTGGCCACCACATAGAGGATCATAACCTTGGTGCAGTTCAAAATACTTTTCTGAAGAACAGAAACTTGAAATTCACAGGCAACTTATATACATAGTTACTGTCAAGATGTCCAAAGCCAAATCACCACACCCTTAGCAGATGGTTCCCATGGATTTTTTAAAATATATTTTTATTGATTTCAGAAGGGGGAAGAGAGAGAGAGAGAGAGAGAGAGAGAGAGAGAGAGAGAGAGAAAACATCAGTGATGATAAAGAATCATTGATCAGCTGCCTCCTGCATGCCCCCTACTGGGGATAAAGCCCAAAACCCAGGCATGTGCTCTGACCAACAATTGAACCATGACCTCCTGGTTCATAGGTGGATGCTCAACCACTGAGCCATGCCAGCTGGCGTTGGTGCAATTGAATTTGAAGGAAACTCCTCTTGATGTTTTTAGATGATCATTGCATCTTTGTGTATCTAAAAAGAATGCAAACTATTTATTGTATTGTAGAGCTGTAAGCAAGCACCAGTGTATTAGTAATCTATTGTCATTTAACAAATTGATCTTAAACTTGGTGACTAGTAACAAACAACAACATATATTGTCTCGGTTTCTGTAGGTTGGAATCTGGGCTCAGCTTATATGTCTCTGGGTCTCATCTGAAGGCCCAACCAGGGACTCATCCACTTCCCAGCTCACTGCGGTGGTTGTTGGCTGGGCTCATTTCTTCACAGTCTGTTATACTGTGGTCTCAGTTCCTCACTAGCTTCTGGCCCAAGACCTCCCTTGCTACGTTGCCATGTGAGCTTTCCCAGAGCTCCCTCACGATATGGCAGCTGGCTTCATCAGAGAGATCAGGTGAGTGGGTAAGACAGTATGCCCACAAGAAAAAGAATGCTAGAAGCAAGTCACTGGGTCCAGCACACACTCAGAGAGGAATGACACAAAGGTGTGAACCTCAGGAGGCAGGGTCATTGGGGATGTCTCAGAAGGATGCCTGCCACAAGCTGTGTGAACATTTCCAAGTGGAAATGCATCCTTTGTGCCATAGAGCACTGTCTTCTCCCCTCAGTGACAGTAGCCCCTTCACTTACCTGTCACTGAGTAGATTCTGCAGCCACAGGAAATGTCATCCCACCCCACCCAGGTTAATGTGGATACTACCTTGTGCAGCCAATCCTTAGTTCCCAAAAGGGATTCACAGCTTTTTAAAATTACTAGTGTCTTTCGTAAAAACCAAACTTAAAAAGTAGCTATCTTTTTTTAACTTTTTTTGAGGTATGATTGACACTACATATATTTAAAATGGCCTTCCTGATAAGTTTTGACATATGTATGTGCCCGAGCAAGATGGTGACGTGTTCATGAATCCCAAAGTTTCCCTGGTTCCCTCTGTAAGCCCTCCTCTCACCTACCTCCCCAAGCAACCCCTGATTTGCTTTCTGTCTCTCTGGATTAGTTTATGTTTTCTGGAATGACCCTTATGAAGACTTGTTCACATAAATTTTCACTGCTTCTTGTCAAACCATTCCCATAAATTGTTGAGTGCTCAGTAGCTCTGGGCTTTGTCTGATTTTCATCCTTCCTGCCTCCATTGAATATACCCTGTAAGCTTTGGAAAAAACCTCTGAAAGACCCATTCTGCTACCACCTACAGTGGAAGAGTTTCGTTTGCACCCACTCCAATCTAGCCTACACCCCAGTCCCAGATTAACCTCTTAAAAGCATACCTTGGATCATGTCAACTCTCCTGCTCACAAACCTCTCTCTCCTCACTGCTGTCAAAATGAAGCCCACAAGGGTGCAAGCTGGCTTGGAGGTTCCCCGCCACAGGAGAGCCTCATCTGCTTTTCTGATTCCTACCCTGACACTTCTCTGACATCCTTGATAAATTTGGCCCTGAACTCCCCCCCCCCCATGCATCTGTCACTAGGTTGGCCCTGCTCTCCTTCACTATACTTTTCCATCTGTCCTAACCATGGATCCTTCTGTTCTTCAAGGCCTGTCCACACTGCTGCCACCATATATCCTTTCCTTAGCTCTCATACCAGACCCAGGAAATCTGTCCCTACCTCACTCCCCATGCCCCTGAGTCATCTCTCTATTCTGCTTTAATGATTTCTTCTGTGTTTCTGTCCCTCACCTCACTCCAGTGTCGATGCTGAGAGAGCAAAACAGTGCCTGGCATATAGCGCCACTTCAACAGACACTCAGTGAATTCAGTGGAATCCAGAAAAACATAGATGCTGTCTCCCAGATGTCAAGGAGGTTGAGTGCTACCAAAGCTTCATGATGCAGAGTTCTCATATTTCTGGAATACCCGACAGATCTTTCTTAAAATCTGTGATATCTGAACTTAGAGCTAGCTTCTCCTACTCACCATTAGTTTCCCTGATTCTTTGCTCCCCCACTTCACTAGCTAAGACACACACATGGTATTTAGGAAAGCCAAAGCCAGTCCCCACAAAGGCAAAGGAAGAGGCTAAGAAGTGTCTGTTTCTTGAATTTGTTCATTCTCACCATGTGAATATACCTTAACTTTAATGTAATTGCTTATCATCTACTGCTCATGACATACTGCAATATTACAAGTAAATCAGTTTTTAATATATTTAATAGCTTTAGGATAAGCTTTTTAAAAGGATCTGCTGAAAAGCAATTCCCTTTATATTATTTTCAAAAATAGGTCCTTTTACACATTTAAAAGTAATTGAAGACCCCAGAAACTTTGGCTCATGTGGGTTACATCTATAGATATTTTCTGTATTAGAAATTCTAAATGAAAAATAAACTGTGAAATAATGAACTTATTATTTATTTAAAATAATAATACCTGGTAAACCAATAATAATCCTGTTACATGTTAAATAATACTTTGGAAAGGTAACTATTTTCTAAAACTAAATAAAGCTTCAGTGAGAAGAGTAGTAAGTAAATGTTTTACATTTTTGCAAATCTCCACTTTTTATACTGTGCTCCATTCAAATCTGTTGCACTACCTTAGCTCTGTATTCAAGATCGATTTTATATCACACATGGGTCATTTGAAAAATATTGGTTCTCTGAGTTGTGTAGATCTTTCATTATATCAAAAAAGTCACATTTGTTCATATTACCATGAGTTTTATCTTGTGGCAGATGCAAGTTCTCCAAAATTGAATGGCCCAGTAACACTTGTTCTCCAACCTGGATGCTCATTAAAATCACATGGTGAGCTTTGTTTTTAAAAATCGCAAAACCTCTCATTGCTGAGTGCCAACCCCCTGAAATTCTGATTTATTTGGTCTGGGCATCCAGGTTTTCAAATGGTCTCCAGATAATTCTACTATGCAGCAAAACTTGAGAGCCTGTGGTATTTTTTAAGCCAAATAACCTTTATTAAGCTCTTTTTAAAAAATTTTGTCATTATTATTTTTTTCTCCTCACCTGAGGACATTCATTGATTTTTTTTTTTTTTATGGAGAGAAGAAAAGGAGGGAGGCAGGAGAGAAACATTGATGTGAGTGAAAAACATCAACCAGTTGCCTCCCACACGTGTCCCAACTGGGATCAAACCCAAAACCTTTTGGTGCATGAGAGGATGTGCCAGCCAACTGAGCCACTAGCTAGGACTTAAGCTCTTCCTTAAAAAAATTGTAGGTGTCTCATACCAGTATTGTGCATTATAACCTTAGAGCGCGGTTTCTCACCTGCGGCACTACTAACATTTTGCATCCCATCATTCTTTGTTGGGGGGAAGGGATTGCCCTATGCACTGTAGGATGTTCAGCATCATCCCTGCCTCTACCTGCTAGATGCCAGCAGTGCCCTCATAGTTGTGATGACCGAAAATGTCTTCCTACACACTGCCTAATGTCCTGGGGAGGCAAAATCGTCCCCAGTTGAAAACCACGGATCTAAACCCATATAGATTTGTGTTGATGCTGTCTCAGGGATTTCCCCAACTCAGCACTAGTGACATTTGGCGTCAGATACTTGGGGGGCTGTCCTGTGCATTGTCCCTGGCCTTTAGTGGAACAACTAACACCCCTCTCGCCCAATTGTGGCGACCCAAAATATCTCCAGACATTATAGAATGTCCCCTGGGGGCACAGTCACGCCCTGTTGAGAACCACTGCTGACATTCACTTTTGCTTCTAGTAAGTAGGATTCTCACCGCTTCTATTTTCCTGACGCTGGTTGTTTGAAAGTTGCAAACCTTGCCTGCTTCTCCTTTTCTTTTTAATGTTGTGGCTCATCAGGAATCAGTAAAGTAGCAAGGAAGGCCGTGCTTAGAGCATGGTGTGTGTGTGAGTGTGACATTCATTCCCTGGGGAAGAATGTGAGCCCTGTTCCCGCTGGCCCTCCTTCTGAGCCAGCATTAAATCTGCAGCCAGGATCGCAGGCAACTCAGGGCAAATCACTGGGCCATCATGAACCCACAGCCATGGCAACGGCCATCCGCAAGCCCGAGGACAAAATGTGTTTTATTCTGTTGTTCTGCACAAAAGGTTCTAGAGATACTGGAGACAAACTGGCCATTGAGAGTTAGAGGCATTGATGTGGATTTCTTTCTCCCTACTATGTGGTTTATATTTAAACTCTTAGGTTAACGCACACTGGACTTTTTGTGTAAATCAAAACCGAAAATTCTCTTTAGCCACCGAAACCGGCTAAGTGAAGGTTTACAGCATTATTAACCTAAGAGGTTCTGTGGCTTTAGTGAGAGGCATTGAGAATTATAGCAAAATGTGCTTGAAGGCCTGGTATTGATTTTTATTTTTACTTAAGTAGATCATAGTCATGAAAAAAATGCTTTCTTTGCCTTTTCTCGTTCACGTTAACCAATGTCCTTGCGGTTTGAAGCTTGGGAAAACTTGAGTGTGGATTTATGAAGTATCCAAGAAAAGCATTGACCTTCCTTAGCTACCATGAACTTGAACAGTGTGGTGCTCTGCTGATGCTTGGCACTACCTCCACATTTCAAAACACCAGTCTTGCCTGTGACTTCTCTCACTGGGGACAGACTGAATCACAGATCCAGTTCCTTTGTCTGTTTGGGCACTCTCAGCCCCATGGCGGGGTGGGAGGAGGGAATAAATCTGTTTTCTCAGACCTCATCTATGGTGTGGCTCTAAAGCATCTTTGTCAAAAATTCTGAGGTTAAGAGGACTTATTTGGCTCAGAAAAAGTGCTCTAGTTGCACTCTTTTCAGGACAGCTGAACAACTTGAAACATTTTGTTTTCTTCATTGCAGCCCCTGGAACATGTCATTTGATTTGCTAGAGTTTTGTCCAAGCTAAGTGGGCCACCTCTTAAGGGGAAAACACCAAACACAGTTGAACACAACACAGGCCCTTAAAATGGGCTCAGGACACCACTCCTAAGACTGGGAAGATGGGACTGTTGACTAGAAATGGGCTTCTCAAACTTTCTTGTGCACACAAGTCACCTGAGGCAGAGGTTTGTTAAAATGCAGGTTCTGATACTGCTGGTCTGGAGTGGGGCCTGGGATTCTGCATTTCTCCCAAGCTCCCTGCTGAAGCTGATACACACTTTACAAAACAAAGGGTGTAAAGCACTTTCAACTGATAAATGGTCCGCTCATATGTTTTCTTGATGTCTGAAAGTTTTCATTGCTGTCCAGTAGAAGCTGATGGCACCCGTCTTTAGTTCTTCTGCGCTATAGTCCCACGGATCCAATTGCCCTATGAGAAATCCTCCCTTAAGATGACTTCCAGTCACCTCGAACTCAACATGTCTAAAAGGAAACTCAACATCTTTGTCTTCAAAGCCTAGCCCTCTTCTGGTCAAGCTAGCCAGAACAGTGCAACATCCATCTGGTTATACATGCCAGACATTTACGAGTCATCTTTGGTGCTCACCAGCCCATCCCCAACCCCATGATCAAATCCACACCAAGTTGTGCCCATTTGACATCTTAATCATCTCTCAAACCCATTGATTTCCTCTACTGCCACCACATTTGCCCTGGTCCAAACTCCTGTCATCTTTTGTGTGAACCATTATACTGGGATCCTACTCACCTCCACTTCCACTTTGTTCCCATTGCATCAGCCTCAGTGATCTTTTGCAACCCCAGTCTGTTCCCTGTGGTTACAAGTGCTCAATGGCTTCAAATGATTCTGAGGATAAGTCTAAAATCCTTAAGGTGCCTAAGACCCTAAGTGGTCTATCAGAAATACATCCCTCCTATCTTCTTTGCCCCACCCTCTGTGTACTCTGTGTTCTGGCTTCTTTCATGCCCAGGAAAACATGCTATTCATTTCTACCATAGAGTTGTTGTTCCTTCTGTTCCGGAAACATCCGCCCTAACATATTCTGCTCTTCCTTTGCCTAAGTAACTAAAATTCAAGCCATCCATGGCCATCCCTCTGAAACCTAAGTGAGTCCCCATATTTTGCTCTCCTAGGACTTCTGAGCTTAGAACCATATGGTTAATGTCCATTTCCCCATTAGACTCCATTAGAGTGTAGACCACACCTATCTTAGTTTACCACTGAGCCCCCAGTGCCCAGCAAAATGCTTGGGACATTGGAGACACTTGGTGAGCATTGAATGGTCACTAATTGAATGAAATGGAATAAGTGAATAGACAGCTGCTCCCTCCTTTTTAATGCTGTCATCTGCACCCATATCTGTTACTCCACTTAACTGACAGCTTCAATTAAACAAGACCTTTGAGACACCGCAATACCCAAAGTAATAATAGCAAGGTTATGGGAAGAGTTTCTCTTGAGTAAGGGCTGAGATAAACCTTCTATGCATCCAGCTATATTATTTCCTATAAATTTTCCCATGTTGCATTCCACAAGCCTTTACTCACATTGGCCGGCAAGGTCCGTAAGAGTTTTATCTGTGACTGTAGAATGATGACCGATATGGTGACTTCTGTTCTATAGGAGTCAGAGCTCCTATAGCCACAAATAAAATCATCTGCCGAGAGACTGATTCATTTACGTGATCCTCCAAATCCTTGAGTCCCTGACTTTCCCTGCTGTTATAAAACCAGACCCACAGCATGGGGTATATGGAGTCCTTGAGAGATATAAATTGGAGGGAAACTTTAACCTTGATGTAGTGTTGAATTTGGGACTGAACAGCAGCATTCTTCTAACCCCGCTTGTCTTTCTGAGTCAGGGAGCAGCTGTGATATTTCCTTTGAAAGAACAAGAATGCTATAACACTTTGGATGAAAGACCTTTGAAGTGGCAGCTGGATTGCGAAGGATGAGTTATATTGTTAAAGAGCAAGTGTGCTATGCCATAACACCTAACCTAACTCCAAATGATGAGAAAGGATATGGTTTATTTAAATATATAGTGTACATATATAAAACAAAAATATTCAGGAATGAATAAGCCTTTTATCAAATTACTAGTATATGTCAATGTCACCATGTCAACTGTATTCTGCATACGAGGCCTTTCTGTAGAAAGCCTTTCCTAATCCCTCTTCAATATGAATTTATTCCTTCCTGTCCTTCTCTCTCCTCTTTCCCACCCACCAACCACTGGCTCTCCAGCAGTCTGTATCTTATGCTATACTATAATAACATTATATATCTGCCTTCAGCATTATTAGACTGATCTCCTTGAAGGCAAAAAAGACATCTGATTTCATAGCTGTTTCCCCAGTGCCAAGCACAGTGCTTAGTACCAAGTAGGTCTTCAAAAAATGTTGAATTAATGAAACCAAAAGTAAAACTCAGAGCCCAGGTCATGTTATAGAAAATCAAATATGTGACAGGTAAAACCGTAACTTCCAAAGCAGTGTTCTACAATGATAGAATATTCTCTATCTGCTCTGTCCAATAGGGCAGCTACTAGCATATGTGGCTACTAGCATGTGAAAGGTGGCTCATGGAACTGAATTTTATTTTATTTTAAATAGCCACATGAACTAGAGGCTACCAGGCCACACATCTCTATGCAATATGGACTGGATATGACATTGTTAGCCAGAGAAGCAGGCATGAATCTTGTTACTTATATCATAGAGACTACGAGTGGGGAGATTGTGAATGATACAACACACACAGGTCTATTGTTTTATGTACTAGAACTCATTGAGGCTGGAGAAATCTGGTAATGTGGTGGGGTTAAGCAAATGCTAGTTTAAAATGGGATGCTCATCAAAATGAAAAGGCCCGTCTCCAGTGTTTTATATGGGGTATCCACTTCCTGTCTGCTGTAAAGACCATTTGGGGAAAAGAAATGTAGCTGGCTTCACATGCTGCCTTGGAGTAATGAACTGCTCTTGACTGCTGTTAGACCTCATAATGCATTCAGAGTTCGATTTCCCTGACAAACCATTTACTTAAGGGTCTAGATAATATAAACAGGGACAGGAGGTCAGGGAGGTAGTGACATTATCCTGAGGCCAGCACTGCTCTACCAAAACATAAATGTCTCTGAACTGAGAATGGCAGTTGGCTTTGCCGCTTAGGGAGGTCTTCATGGCCATCTCAAGTAAAGGTTTATTTTTTAAATGAATAGAAGTATTATTCTTCTCGAGATGAAGAGTGAACTGTGGCTCTCTCTCCTTCATTTCACTTCATGGATGCTCATTTTGTCTTTTTTTCTCTTCTGTTCCTTTTCCTTCTTCAAGTACTTAAATGTCATCCACCAGTTCTGGGTTCTTATTCTGAACATGTGTGTTGAGGAAGGGGACAGATGGAAGCCGGGGAGGAGGACTATGAATAAACTGCTTGTGCTGCTGGTCTGGGGGACATTTTTATTACAAAGTTAAGGTAATTGCTGATATTGACATGAATGAAACCTGAGGGGATCTACTCAAGTGTGCCTTGGTGACTCTGTACTTCTAGGGAGCAAAATGCCCATCACTTTTCCAAAATGATCACGTTCATATTTTTCTGAATGCAGCAACAGTATAATTACTGTATTTGATTCTTCTGGTTCCCAGGACATAAGGGCTCAGGCAAAGCCATTGTCTGCTACAGAAATAGAGGTACTTGGAACCCCAGAAGGTTGAGGTTGGGGGGACTTGATGGTGGCTTTTCTTTGTAGAACTGCAGCTTTCCTGCTGTCATCTCTTTTGACTGTTAGGGGAGTGATAATTCCACATCATCACTTAGGCAGGTCCCCCCTCCAACCCGGGTCAGTCGATAAGCTCTAGAATCGTGACCTACTACATAATTATCTATCAGTGGTTGCTCTGCCACTCACCTTGAGCAAATTAAGCTACGTTCCCTTCTGGAGCCCTAGGGTCTTCACCCACACAATAGGAGATCATGACAACTGACCCACTGGTCCTTGGGATGTTGCACTGTTAACCATAGAGTCTGAGAAGGAAGATGTTGTCATAAAGACCAGAGCATGTTGCCCATAACAGATGCATTTCTCTCCTTTGGGTCCAGGTTGCTTCGAATGCTGCATCAAGTGTCTGGGAGGAGTCCCCTACGCCTCTCTGGTGGCCACCATCCTCTGCTTCTCTGGGGTGGCTTTGTTCTGTGGCTGTGGACATGTGGCTCTTGCAGGCACTGTGGCGATTCTTGAGCAACACTTCTCCACCAACATCAGGGACCATGCCGTGCTGAGTGATGTGTAAGTACCTGCTCCCCTTTAAAACCATGTTTAAAACGCAACAACCCCATGATTTTTCAGAAAGACGACAGTGTGCTCTCCTGGCAGAAAACTGATGCTTTTCATGAAAGCTCTCTGTATGCAGATAGAAGAGAGTCCATGAGAGAAGGAAAAAAGAAAGGACCAAGAAGGCAGTGGGTGTTTGGGATCTCACCTAGGAATGGCAAGCTGCACACATAGGCCATTCCACACACTATAGCCTTAGACATGGGGGGGGCGGGTTGAGGGGACAGTGACAGGGAGATGCTGCAGATCATCACGCCAGTTATCATGGTTCCCAAGTAAGTGGCGCCCTCCAGTGGTCTCACAAGAAATGACCATCCCTGGAATAATAGAAACCCTTTTGAGGACTGTCCTCTAATTCTACAGGAGCAGGACTTTTGACATTAATTCTTCAGGCAGAAGAACAAATCCCGGAACACCTTCCAATGCATAAAAGAGAAAGTTTGGGGGAGTTGGGCCCCAAATCTCTGCCTCCCCATTCTGGAACCGTTCTCAGTGGAGTTTCAACAACTGCTATGCAGATTCTCCTAAATGCAAGCCCCAAAGCAGTGCATTCATATACTTCATATACTTTCCCTATTGCCTCTAGTATTTTCTTTTTCCTTCCTTGACTTCCAAAGTCTCACAGTGTTTAGGTGCCTTGTGATTATAAAAAACTTCTCCACCAGACTGAAAAGGCCATGAATTTTCATGGACCAATAACGAAGTCATGTTGGAAGAGTCCTTAGGGGATGTTACTCTTTTTTATCTATTCACGAATGACATCCAGAGTAATTAGCAGGGGCAGGGGAGGTTATAAGGAGGATCAAATAGGACAAGGGACTTAATGAATACAACTATGTGCAAAGAAGACCAAGAATATTTACCATGACCGACCCTGGAAAAGGTGTGCTGCTTTAATTAGCTAGTGAACTTGATGAGTGGCTCTCAAATTTCCAGAAATCCTTAAAAATTCCTCATGCCCATGCTTTGCTCCACACGAATTAAGTCATAGGCTCTGGGGATAGTACCCAGGTACCAGTATTTCCTGAAGCTCCTCTGGAACAGTCATATGGGTCCATGTCAGCTTTCACAGGACAAAATTAGTTGTAAATTAACTTTTTGTACCTTAACCTCTTGACCATTATCACTTACGTTGTGAGAATCTCAATATTAAAAAAAATCTGCCCAAGTTATTTCTTAAGGAAGCCCTGAGTGCTTACTTAGGGGCCTTATCAGAGAAACATTAACCAGTAGGCCTGGTTGAGAGGCATTTGATATGGCAGAAAGAATATGCTCAGCGCCTTTCTTTACTTATTTGCAAAATGAGGATTCTAACCCCCACGGCACAGGACTTGGGTAAGATTACACCTGGGCCTCTGCCCCTGACTAAAGGAAAAGTCTCTCTTGTCTGGGAAGGCTGTGCACCTCAGCAGTGGGCCCACCTTGAGAAAAAGGCAGTGGGGTGGGCAGGGATGCCTATCTGGAATGGTAGGAGATGCCACAGGAACACCATCCTCATGCCCTCCCTCCAGAGGTTGAAAACGCTGTCTGTTTACCAGGCAGTGGATTTAAATCCTCAGGCTTTCCTCTTCCTTTCTGTAGAATCCAAATGATGCAGTATGTCATCTATGGGATCGCGTCCTTTTTCTTCTTGTATGGGATCATCCTGTTGGCAGAAGGCTTTTACACCACGAGTGCAGTGAAAGAACTTCACGGGGAGTTTAAAACCACCGCCTGTGGCCGATGCATCAGTGGAATGGTGAGTATGAATCTCAGATTGCCTGGTGCATAGCCAGAGCCACACCTCCCTGTACTGTGCAACCGAGAAAAGCTACGAGCTGGGAATGCAGGGAGAGTCCATGACACACATATAGGCACACCTCAGAGATACAGTAGGTTTAGTTCCAGGCCACCACAATGGAGTCATAATCTTTCTGCTGCTGGAGGGCCTTTGCTTTCAGCTTGTAAATCACACATCATCTCTGAAGTGCAGTAAAACCAAGGTATGCCTGTAGTGTTCTTAATTTAGAGTTCAGAATTTAAAAATACCTTCAATATATTATTGATAATAAATTAAAATATATGGGGGGTAGTATTACATCAAAATTTCCCTTATCAAGGTATAGGTAATGAAGGTATTGAAGATTTTTCAAATATAATGTTCCCACAATGAAAGGAAACGACTTGCACATTGTCTGAATGTGGATTGTGATCCTGAAGCCGTACGCGTACTAGCCACTCAGCCCCCTTAGAGTTTCCCTCTGGGATGCAGCTCTTTATAACCTAGTCTTTTTTTTAAGAGTATTTTTATTGATTTCAGAGAGGGAAAGATAGAAACATCAATGATGGGAGAATCACTTATCAGCTGCCTTTTGCACACCTCCCACTAGGGATCGAGCCTACAATCGGGGCAGGTGCCCTGACCAGGAATAGAACCCTGACCCCCTGGATCATGGGTCAACACTCAACCACTGAGCCACACCAGTCCTACAACCTGGTCTTTTAAGGAGTTCTTTCTAAGCTCTGTTCTCCTCTAGATCAGAGGTCAGCAAACCATGTTTGCCCAGGGCCAGAATGCTATCAGGCTCTGCATGCGACTCATGGTCTGTCATTAAGGACAGAACTCTGAATGCTAGAGGCCACCAGAACAGAAATGTCCCCACAGGCCCTCTCCACTGGGCACCAGCTATCCTGGGAGCCCTGACTGCTGTGGGAACGGGAGGCTCACCAAGCAAAGAATCACCAGCCCCTTTTCAAGTCTTTGTGGTGTATTAGAAAGCAAGTTTTCTTCTGAAGGGCAAGAAAAGAAAGCCTAGTCTGGAGTGGCCACCCGTTAGCATTGGGAGGGAGCCTGTGAAACTGCTGAACTCTGCTGCTTTGAATACTTTTAGAAATGCAAATGTTTCCCAAAGTGTAAATGCCCTTGAGATAAAATGCCTTGTTCCTGCAGTTTCCTGGGATGACCGACAGGAGGTGACCTGTCTGAGCCGACCCCAGGCAACCTGGCATGACCCAGGTATTTCCTGCAGTATGGAAAGCTAGATGGAACCCTCACCTCTTCAGCAGCAGCCTGAAAAACTAAAAAGCCAAACTAGGATTCCGAACCTTCACCCACACACTCCGTGGGTGCACATTCTGAAAATATAAATACCCCAATGTGTTTGAAACAGCCTTTCAAAGTTCTCTGAAAATTGGTAGTCAAGGCAGATTAGGAAGAAACTTACAGCAATGTGATTATATTTTGTGCTGCAATGTGGGGGTGAACACGGTGATTTTGTCCTAAGCCAGGGCTTTGATTGCAGGGTCACTGTGAATCTTAAAGATGAAAACAACTCAGGGGAAATGAAAATTTGATCAGATTCATTGTGCATTAAACTTGTGTTCAAGGCTATTTTAAACTTTTAATACAGGTTCAAGATCTAATGCTTTTAGTAATTTTACGGATCATGAAACTAGTGAGGTTCATTTTGAGAAAGGACACCTTGTATGACTATTATTCTATCCATCTATTGTGTAAAAGAAGTTAATTTGGGGAAAATTAATATGAAGTTATAATTCAAGTGGCCTGTGAAACCACCCAGATACTGTCCCATGGTGAGTACAGAACTGATGTTTAGGAAGAATGCCACATGAGAGGTCCTGTCACTAATTAGCTCTGTGATCTTAGACAAGGGAGATCATCTCTTGGAAATCTCTGGTCCTTGTTAGTTAAAAGTCCTTCGATAGTAAACATTTTCCATCCTCTCTCTCTGGAGTGTGACCACCCTGCCCCAGCAGCCAGCCTTGGTTCTCCTTTCCCTTGTCACTTTGCCTTGTCGCTACTGTGGCCAGACTGTGGTGCTCTGAGTTGAATGCATCCCACAGGTTCGGTATCAAATCAGAAATGCAGAATCATTCCTCCCGGGCGGTGCGCCTTGGCAGGTCCAGTGACGATTCTTTGTCCTTTTCGGCTTAGTTTGTCTTCCTCACCTATGTGCTGGGAGTGGCCTGGCTCGGTGTGTTTGGTTTCTCTGCGGTGCCCGTGTTTATGTTCTACAACATCTGGTCAACTTGTGAAGTCATCAAGTCACCCCAGACCAATGGGACAGCCAGTGTGGAGCAGATCTGCGTGGATATCCGACAATACGGTACTTCCTTTTAATCCCCCATTAATGTTTATGCTCTCGTGCATAAGTCTTTTTTTTAATATATTTTATTGATTTTTTACAGAGAGGAAGGGAGAGGGATAGAGAGTTAGAAACATTGATGAGAGAGAAACATCGATCAGCTGCCTCCTGCACACCTCCTACTGGGGATGTGCCCACAACCAAGGCACATGCCCTTGACCGGAATCGAACCTGGGACCTTTCAGTCCACAGGCCAATGCTCTATCCACTGAGCCAAACCGAACAGGGCACATGGGACACTTTTTAATCATCATGATCTCTTTCATACTTTTTCTATTAGAATGGTGTATACTCTTTCCCTCATTATGCCCCATTTTCTGAATGGGAAGATCATTAGGGTTTTAGTTGATAAAGTGTACCATTTAAAATTTTCTTATATTTTCAAGAAAGTAGCATTTTTTAATGAGAAGCTACTTCATAATGCAATTGAATAAAAAAGACGATGTACATTATAAAAAGTTTACATATTTTTTCAATTTTTCAGTTTTGTATCATCTTACTTTCCATCCAACACATTGCATGCCCTGTATAATCCAATTAATTTGTATGTCCGACTCTTCAAAGCAGGTCTTTTAAAAATGACCAATTGCTTAAACTTCATCTATACTGAAAAACACAACATAAAACCCCAATGTATTTTAAAGCCATGAGAACATATTCTGTAATAGCCGGCAGTTGGAAACAGGTTCAAACATGTTTTCAAATGAATGGGATCATCCCAATAGGCAGCTATGGTTGGTTCATTTTGACAAGCCACAGAAGGGGCCATTGCTGTGCCTGTCAATTAATCTGAGACTTGATTTCCCTGCTGAGTGAGAGAAGGCAACATCCCCTATGTATGGAGTTTAATTAGTGTTGCTAGCCAGGATGGCAGAAATCCTGTTCTTGGCAGAAACAACTAGGGGAAAACAGCTTTTCATTAGAACCGAAGAGGAAGTAACTGTTCTTTCAGAGCTTTGAGGCGGGGGTTGGGGGGTGGGAGGTGGGGGAATGGGGTGTGTGTGTGGGAGAGATGACTAGCATTTCATTTTTGTTGCTTGTTTTTCCCGTGTGACTTATCCTCAGCCTCTTACCTTATGATATAAGAAATTTGTCTTAAATTGCCCATCAGCCTAATAATATCTTCTCATAAAGACCAAGGCTCAACCACACTTTTTTTTGATGGATTGAAAACAGAGCCTAAAAAAACAGAGCCTAAAGTTGATTTTTAAAGTATTTGTAAATGAATGCCTAAGTGTATATCATTTCCTTATTTTTAAATATTTTCACTACACGTTTTTGGTCATTGGTAATCATCTTTTTAATCTACATTTTAAATCGCCGGTTCCACTGACAATTTAGGGACTCATCATTCTTCTGAAGCATGAAGATTTATTCTTGGCCCACAGCAAGGATGGAGGAAATTAGGAATGTTTTAAAACCCTCCTTCCTTACCTCCTGGGGAAGTGTAAATTGAGCTGAGTTCAATATTTAAGCATGCACCTGCTCATTAATGGCAAAAAGAGCAGCAGCCCCCAATGCACAATGTCGCTGTAGGGAAGAGTCCAGGTTACAGTGAGAAAGACCACAGGCCATGCTGGCCACACACTCTGTAATGAAGGTCAGTGTTTTCAATCCCAAAGTATTTCCAAAACATTTGTAAAACACAATAGAAAATGGCCGAGCCGGTATGGCTCAGTGCTTGAGAATCAACCTATGAAACCAGGAAGTCACTGTTCCATTCCAGCTCAGGACACATGCCTGGGGTTGCGGGCTCGATCTCCAATAGGGGGTGTGCAGGAGGCAGCCAATATCAATGATTCTTTCTCATCATTGATGTTTCTATCTCTCTCTCCCTCTTCCTTCCCCTCTCTGAAATAAATATTTTTTAAAAAAACATAATAAAATGAATATAAAAGCAAAGACATACAAAATACAAGTCCAAATTACTTTAAAAAAAAATTACTCTGTCAAACTGCCATAACACTTTCTGAGCACAGACTCTCAATTTCAGAACTTACCTCATGGCAAATCACTAACAAAGAGCCTGAGTAACAAGGCCACAGATCAAGGAATCATGAGGAAATGGACTTGACCTCAAGCATGATGAAATGCTTTATGAAGGGGGAGGGGGCCCTCCTGGAGCTGCTCAGCTGTAATTCATAGATACATAGGAGGAAAAACTTCACTTTGAAAGTCAATTTTTACAGATATCAGCTCAACTAAACAAAGCGTAATTTATAGAATAGTATCAGGTTAAGTCTCTTACAGACTAGTTGACTTTACTCATGCCCTATAGTCCAAATGGGACTTAATTATTCCCAAAGCCTGTTTTGCAGAGGGCAGGTGTGTTCATTGTTGATGA
Source organism: Murina feae (assembly GCA_004026665.1). Lineage (NCBI taxonomy): Eukaryota > Metazoa > Chordata > Mammalia > Chiroptera > Vespertilionidae > Murina > Murina feae. The sequence continues at coordinate 10,456 of PVJC01011799.1, read as the reverse complement.
AGAATGTGACCTACAACTGCACTGTGATTGGCTTCCAAAGTGGTGAGGAGAGGAGAGCACGAAGCATTATAGTTTGCCCTAACACCTCTCTATTGGGACTCACTTCACAGGTATCATTCCTTGGAATGCTTTCCCAGGAAAAATATGCGGCTCCGCCCTAGAGAACATCTGCAACACCAACGAGGTAAACTCTCCTGTCAGAGGCTCATAGATGATCACAACAAAACAGAGTCCATCCTCCTGGGGAGCAAAAGCAGGAGGGATGGCTCAAATGCTGTCAAGGAAAGACCTTTTTGCAGGCTTTTAAAGAGTGAACTGTATGTACTCGGTACTCAACCATTTTGACCTAAAAGATGACCCTTTCACTTTGCTACGTCATAGCAATCAGAAAGCTTTTTCTTTCTGCAACAATTTGGAAGTGACCCCAATCCTGCGTATTTGAAAGTATAAAGAGACTCTTGTCTTTCACCTTCAGACAGTTTTTCAAATTAGAACATTTGTCACAGAACAAGTGTAAATTAATTTTCGGGGGAAAGTGGCTCCTGAATCTGCATGTAAGTCAAAATTTTATAAATCAAGTCACAGTTAGTCACTTATATTGCCAGTGATTGCTGCTATTTCTAGGGCACCCTTAATTGGCACTAAATCTTAACTCTTTGCTTTAAAACCTCTGGCCCTAGAATATTCTTCAAGCATTGGTTTATAAAACTCTTTAATGAACCAGTAGAATCTTGCATGTATAAGAGAACCCTAATATGCTTTTAGAAAGCAATCAGTTACTGAAATAATGAGCCCCTGCCGATCTGGCTGGTCAATGTGTATATCCACAGTGTGGAATGGCTTAAAGGCAGGGAATCCCAATGTTGGCTGCACATTGCAGTCATTGAGCAGCATTGTAATATACTGATGGCTGAGCCCCAGCCTCCATATACTCTACTTTAATTGGTCTAGCAGGGTTCCTCAAACTATGGCCCATGGGTCACATGCAGCCCGCTGAGGACATTTATCCATCCCACTGGGTGTTTTTGCCGCCTTGTTTTTTTTACTTCAAAATAAGGTATGTGCAGTATGCATAGGAATTTGTTCATAGTTTTGTGGGTTTTTTTTTAAACTATAGTCCGGCCCTCCAACGGTCTGAGGGACGGTGAACTGGCCCCCTGTTTAAAAAGTTTGAGGACCCCTGGTAGGGCATCAAAAAGTTTAAAAAGCCGACAGGTGATTCCAACTGGGCTGGACTGGAGCTCACACTTATATCCCCTTGTATAAACAGTTAAAGATGATGCAGCATGTTTAAGGTGACCAGATTTTAACATTGGTAAAGCGGGACACCATTGACCGCTTGGCTGCCGAAAACCGTATATTCCCTCCCGTTCTTCCGCCGTTCCCTAGCTTATCGTTCATCCTTTCCAAAAATCAGGACTTTTTAAAAACGCCGCGGGACGCAGGACAAATTGTTAAAAATCGGGACTGTCCCGCCAAAAGCGGGACGTCTGGTCACCTTAGGCATGTTGGAACGGGAAGAGGCCATTTCATTACACACAAATGTTCATGTTGGTGCCCTCTTCTTTCCTAGTTCTACATGTCTTATCACCTGTTCATTGTGGCCTGTGCTGGAGCTGGTGCCACCGTCATTGCCCTGGTGAGTAAGGGCCTGAGGACTGGCCTGGTCTAGCTCCCCTTCCCAGCAGTCTCTATAATGACAGGTTTCCCTCCCAGGAAACACTTCTAGGACTCAAGGTGGGTTAAACTTCACCTGTGTAAACCTACCGCATGTCTAGATCACAGGGTGTACTAGTCGGCTGTTCTGGCACTGATTGTAGGTAATGTAAATTGGATTCTGTGGAAAGAAGAGGGGACCAATTCCTGGAACACCTGTTAACTAGGACGGGAAGATTGCAATGTGGCTTATTCAGCCCTTACTTTCATGACTTCAATCATGGAGAACTGGTCACGTGAGGAAATGTGCATATATACATACACACTTGCACTGTTGATCTTGTTGTGCACAGAAGTTATGCTTAATAAAGTTTTCTCAACACCGAGCTATTGCTCCTTGGGGGAATACAGTATTAGGGTTCTGTAAGCCTCTGGTCACAACAGTTTTTGTCAAACCAATCAAATACAGAAGCCTGCTTTGTGTGATTCTATTCAAAGACATGATTTATTAACCCTGAACTCCTGGCCAAAACACTATGCCTCATACCCAAATGAAGCTCAGTCAGTACATGTATCTTTTTCAGAGGCACCTCATAACCTTTTTGCACTTAAAACCACTACACAGCACCTGGAACATTTAAAGAGTGAAACCACAAGCATGCATAAAACATGGCACTAAACAGATTGACAAAAAGGACACTTGTGCTCAGACAGAGCTGGAACAAAAAGCAGTGTCATCTCGGTTGACCTCCACTAGAAGATGAGACTTTTTCACCACTCTGCACATGTCCACAAATACCATGGAGGTGCTATGAGTGCTGATGTGGAGGTTACAAAGACATTTTAGTATGTAGGCAAATTCAAAAATATGGAATCTGTGAATGAGGATCAACTGTATAAACAAACAGGTGTGTGTATGTATGCACATACACTGATATGTACTTTGGGAGGGCTTGGTATGTGATTTCAAGAAATCTAAGATTGGTGAAACAACAGGGGGACATCTCATCAGCTCAGAAATGAGGCATTCCCGGGTTTTCCATCCCTGAAGTCATCCCTTCCCATGACAGCCCATGAAAAGAAAGTGCCTGTTAACTCACAGTGTGACCCATTTTCTGGGCTGCTGCCAGCTCTCTGGGCTTAACAGGCAGGAAAGGACCAATTGCTCCTGAGTAGACAGTTTTGGAAAGATGACGGGAAACAGAGCATTTAGCTTCATCGGATGCTACTGACCCAGAACTGTATCTTGTCATTCTTTAAACACGTCCTAGTCTTTTTAATAAACATACCTCGGGCCAAGCTGAAGACTGATGAGAAAAGGTTTGTGTGCGCTAGACGTGAGAATCGCCTGTGGTGGTTTCAAATGGGAAAAAGAAACCCCGTAGGCTGAGTTGGCGCCCCTCCCCACCCAAGTTTAGAAGTGTCATGGCACTGGCCCTCACTGCCTATATCTTACTGTCCTGTTTTGTTCTCTTCCACCAGCTGATCTACATGATGGCTACTACATATAACTATGCGGTTTTGAAGTTTAAGAGTCGGGAAGATTGCTGCACTAAATTCTAAGTTGCATGAGGCCCATAAGGAGCGTTAGAGAGCTGTACGATGTAGCATGAACATCACTGACACCCAGACTAAAGCAGAGTCTAGGCTCCTGCAGTTTCGCACCAGTAATTTGTAAATAGCTTTAGTCAACTCATTCTGCATGGGAAGTTAATAAGATGACTTACCGTACGTGAATTACAAAATTATGAGATCTGGCTATTTCCACATTTTGAAAAGGATTCAGTTATTTACTGACATTGCTCAACACCCATTAAAATTAATTTTCTTGAACTTAAACTTTAAACAATATCTCTAAGTGAAGTATTAAAACTCTGAAATACCTGCATTTTCCGTTATTTTTACTGGCTTGATAACCAAGTTCAATGGCAAAAATGAACACAGTGCCGAAGATGAAATGGAAGAAAACTGTCTTAGTCTGGATTTTGTTTTGTCAGACTCCTTCTGAAAAATACTTTATAAATATATTTTAAATTTCATTAAAATTTTTTTGATTGCATGATTCACTACCAAATCAGTGCCCCTCAAATAAGGTAAAAATTTGAAGTAAAATAAAGGCCATCCATTTGTTTTCTCTGAAAAGAGGATTTATGTGAGTTGTTCTTTTTAACATAACACAATCCTTTTCAGAGCCCATAAAATTGATAACCTTAAGTTTTTTGGTAAGTAGTAACTGATTCCTCAAAGCCAGTTCTCAAAACAGCACATAAGTTTTTAATTTTTTTTTTTTAGAGAGAGGAAGGGAGAAAGAAATAGAAACAGCAATGATGAGATAGAATCATCGATTGGCTGCCTCCCGAATACCCCCTTTACTGGGGATCAAGCCCGCAACTCAGGCATGTGCCCTTTATGGGGAACCAAACCGTGACCTGGTTCATGGGTCAATGCTCAACCACTGAGCCACACCAACCGGGCACTCATGAGATTTTAATGGGAAGAGAAATTGTTCCTGGATCTGAAGGTCTCAAGTATGTTGAGAAGGAAATATAAAGAACTAGAGGTGTAGATTTTGCAGGAAAGATGAGGAAAATAAATGGGGGAAAGTGCTGACCACATCAACTGTAAAAAATGCCAATATGGATTTTTTACATTCTTGAAATGAAATAGCAGTTATAAAATGGAAAATGTAGTTTTACTACTAAAAATTTGTTAACAGAGACTGCATGCTTTGCTTATAGTTCTTAAGTTTGGTTTTGACATTCACTTAATTTTTTCATGTTAAATATGTAGCTTTTTATCACTTACTAAAAATAAACGTTGTTCAGACTTTTAGGCCTTTTGGGTAATTGATTTTTGTTCGATAGCAAAGATCTTTGCACTGCACTTATTTAAAAATAACCACATTTCTGAACTTCTGTATCAGTTTTTAAAATTACTCTCAAAATGGTAAAAAGCACCCTCTGTGTTTTATTTTTGCCTTTCCTTAATTAACTTTGACCATTTTTTTTCAAGTGCATTATGTCTGGACACTAACTTTTCTTCTGCCTTTTAATATTGACTCTACTAGTAGAACATGCTCTCAGTATCTGATGCCTCTGATTCCAGAATGAGTATTAATATGGAATAACCTTCTCCCTTTCTTACAGTAAAGTCCATCTAATCTACCTAGCAGCTTGCTTTGCCTCTGACATGCTCACTAGCCATCATGCTCACCCTTCTTTTCCAGATCCACTTCCTCATGATACTGTCTTCTAACTGGGCTTACTTAAAGGATGCCAGCAAAATGCAGGCTTACCAGGATATCAAAGCAAAGGAAGAACAGGAACTGCAAGATATCCAGTCCCGGTCAAAAGAACAACTCAATTCTTATACATAAACGTTTGCCAGTGCTTCCGCCGACACATTGACAGCTGTGACAAATCATCAGACAGCTGCTCTGCAGTACAGATGTGTTTCCCACCAAACAAACTCACGTAGAACTACAAACACTTCACTGTCTATCTCAAGCTGCTGGGATGTATTTCTAGGAAAACCCTCCAGTAGGTAAACCTTTTCCTTTAGAACAGATACAGGAGGTTTCATGTTAGCCATTTTAAAAGGCAACACTTTTTGACAAAAAGGATTGTTCATCTTTTTGAAATTTGTGGCATGTTCACATTTATTGCTAGAGCAGTCCTACCAAGGTAGGAATTGAGAGTATGGCATACTCCTTGATAGGGACCCATGATGTGCCAGCAACAAGGGATGGAACCATAAATTCACGTGTGCCATCTGTCCCTAAACAGATACACCTAGTAGGGAATAAAATGAAATTTGTGTGGAGTTCCATTTCTGACAGCCAACATTTATTAAACAGTGGCTTCATCAAAGATAATGTGATTCTTACAATTGATTAGGACACCTTGACTTTATGATCCAATCAGAAATCTTTTTTTTTAATAATGCTAAAATGTGCTACTATAATTCTGCTATAACTACCATTAAAGAAGCTGAATTCTGACTCCTTGACAAGCTTTCCGGAATCAATTTTCTAAGACTTCATTGTAATAAAATGACCCACTTGTCATCATTCTTCTTGGGAAATAAATGTCAGCTCAGCCTTAATGAGTATTTGCTGTAAATTTCTAAGGACTTGCATTGCAACGAGAGATCCAAAATACTTCATAGAATTTTTTTCCACAAACATTTTTCTTAATTAAGAAGTGTTACCTTATTAAAATGACCACCATTCTAAACCATTTTATGTGGTCTGAAAAGTGAGTTTACAGTTTCATACCAACTATTTAAACCTAATTGCAAAAAGACCACAGACCTCCTACTTTTATAGACTTGAATACTTAAGTAATTTAAATTAGGGTATTTATTTCACTTTTTCTTCTCTAAATCTTAGTTTCCTGGAATAATCAAAGTTCCATGTTCAGCAAAAAACAAACAAACAAACAAAAAAACACAACTGCTTGAGTTTAAGCCATTTTCAGAAGAAACTTGCCTTCTAAATCATTGTGTACCAGAACATTAAGTGACTATAGGTATTGGGTATTAGTGATGGTAAACTTTGTGTTGTTCTTTATGAAATGATACATATAACTGTTGGGTGCATCCGTGCTTTTTAAAGGGGGCTGCATAATATAGGGTTAACTATGTATATTCATGTTAAGAATTAACTTGTGGTTTGGCTGTTTTCCTGGATTTTAAAACATATACATGTGCAGAACTGTATTGCAATGAAAGGAAGCATAACTTTATCAACATGCTATTAAAATTGAACAAGTATATTTCATTTGGATTCTTTCAGTTGTGGTTGTTAATGCCTAAACATGCCTATTTGGACCTTGACTATTTTTTTAGTGGAGAAGCTCTCCCCCGTGTAGAACGGTTGTTCCGGACTAGCTTGGTGATGTGCTTTCTGTTGCATGGCAGATTTCGATGTTTCCTCCGGCAATGCAAGTGCCATTAGAGTCCAGTGTTCTAGAAGCGGTGTCTAAAGCCTAATTTGACTTTTCTAATTCTGGTGGCTACTACCAAGAATGTTTGAAAGTTTTGTTCAAGTAGTCTAATATTTTTTATGTAAAGAGCATTAAATTTTGCTATGTATAAATTTTTGTAACCTAACAGTGAATCAATATTTTCTATCAGTGCCAAGGGCTTCCTGTAGTTCTATTCCAGTGTTATAATAAATATTTGTAGATAATAGTCAATACTTGTGTATGCTTATTTTAAAGATCTATTTAGGTGGAAATAGTTGTGGATGTACTAAGAGAAATTAAATAAAATTATAGCTTCATTCAGTTGTCTTTTGACATACATAAATGTTCTCTTTCTCCGTCTTCAGTATGGTGTCATTTTTAAATAGTATGCATGATCAACATTTCACATTCGTATGAAATCCAGCTTATAAGAGAGTGCTATGTTTCATTTCTGACCAATCTCTTAAGAAAATGACCTCACCCACTAGGGTATATTTTACATAAAGTACCATTAACACTTTACATTTCTTTGTGAAAAATAGACATTTTTCTGACTAGCTTCAATAAATGAAAGCAATATACCTATGGGATGAACACAAAACTTAAGTTAAGGGAAAGTATAAGGAACAATCTGCATAAGGGTCCATAGGTCATTGCCTATTTTACAAACCCGAGCTATAGAAGTCTACTGAAAGATTTATTGGGGAATATTTAAAAGGATCTAGAACTAACAGTGTTTTCTTTTTTTGTTAATTTTCACCCGAGGATGAAAGGAAGGGAGAAAGAAGGACAAACATTTATGTGAAACAGATACATGGACTGGTTGCCTCCCACACACACCCTGACTGGGGCCAGGGATCAAGCATGCAACCCAGGTATGTGCCCTTGACCATGAATGGAACCCGTGAACCTTAAGTCCAAGGGCAGTGCTCTAACTACAGAGAATCACCAGCCAGGGCTAGAGCTAACAGTATTTTCTAAAGCAGCAGAGCTAAAACTGTTACTTAAGATTTCATTTTATAATCTGTTTAAAATGACTCTGTCAGCATGATTACACATTTGGATTTTCTCCCTCTAACTTTTCTTAGTAAGAATCAGCTTTTTGCCTCCAGATAACTGCCCTTCATTCACAATTAATAGGAGACTAAATCAGGAGCCCAATTAGTTTGCTGTTTATCACACTATATGTCATACCTTCTATTAATGTAGCATTTGTGTAATTATTTCTTAAGTTACATGAATCACCTAAATAAATGTTGCGTACATCATGACTAGATAAGATCACGTGCAGTTTCTTTATTATCAACAGTAATCCTGCCATAAATGTGAAAACCTTTAGCATATGGAGCTGACATGTTTCCATTTTTCTAATTATACCTTGTGAAATAACTTAAGAGGTGAAAAGGAAGTCAAAATTTTAGGGGAGGGGCCCACTCATTTAAAAACCCAACATGTGCCCTGGCCTATGTCCTCAGTGGTTAGAGTGTCGGCCTGCAAGCAAGAGGGTTGCAGGTTCGATTCCAGGTCAAGGGTATGTACCTGGGTTGCAGGCTCAATCCCTAGCCCTGGTCAGGGTGTGTTCAGGAGGCAACCAATCCATGTGTCTCTCTCACATCAATGTATGTGTTTGTTTGTTTTTCTCTCTCTCTCCCCCCATCCGTCCCTCCTTTCCACTCTCTTCCAAAAAAAACTGCAATGGAAAAAATACCCTTGGATGTGAATTAACAACAACAACAAAAAATAGTAACCATGAAAAAGAAAAATCAGCAAGCAAAAATACTTTGTCTACTAAAAAATGAGGATCAAATTCCACAATGAAAATTTGGAAAAAACTCTAAGAGACTGTCCACTTTGCTATTTATATATTTTCCTAAACAATGGCATCTTTCTCTAGCCATGCAAGGTTAATTTGTTCCCAGCTGTTTGTAAAAAATTATAGATGTTACTTAAGGTAACTCTTCAAAATAAATATTTAGGATAAGTAAAACTACAAAGTTTTGAGGAAATAAAAATGCAAATAGAAGTCAGGTTTGGCAAAGAACATTCTTTTCTAAACTGCCCCACTAATCTTCGTGTTTTGATATTTAAACTAGTTGTGCCCTAATTGGTGTGGTCCCATACACCAAAAGATCTCAGGTTCGATCCCCTAGTTGGGACTCATGCAGGAGGCAATTGATTGGTTTCTCTCTCACATGGATGTTAAATATGTGTTATATATATAATTGTACCCACCTGGGGAAGATGTAAACAGAGACTCACTCAGGGGTCCTGTGGAGGCAGAAGCAGGGGAGGCCTGCATGGGGTCTTGCATCTCCTAAGAAATCTGTATTCTTAGGCATTCTAGGTAATGTGCCATCTGAAATGCTACATGAGAAATGACTTACTTTTCTTTAAATGGAATCTTCCTTGAGATAGAGTATTAAAAATGCTTAGAATTTCAGTTGGCTGAAAAAATGAAGCTATCAAATCCCAAGCTAGAAAGCAAAGTATACAATGAGTTATTTAAATTAAGGGCTTTGAAAATACAAGACAGGGAGAAAACTGGATAATATTATAAAGTATTAAGAAGTTGTCTGGGGGTTCTGGTCCAAGATGGTGACAATAGCACATTCCTGAACTACTCTCTCCAATGGGTATACTGATTGTACCACTATACATAGTTTTTTTTCTGAAAGAAATCCAAAAAATAGCTGAGCTCTTCTTATACATGCAGCAAACAAGAAAATAGCCCCATTGAAACAGGCTGGAGAGTCTGAGGCATGGTCTCACCATAAACCCCATCCCCAGCACACCACCATACAAGCAGGAGGGGATGGACCCCTGACCTGGTGGTTCTCCTGAAGAGCAAAGGATTTGCACCCCATATCTAGTGCCCCAGCTTTTAAGACCCACCTAAGATGGGCTCCCAAACACCTCACTCTGACGGCCAACTGGGCTTATGGCCATAAAATCCACAAGAATATAACAAACAAACAGTTCTAAACCAGCTCTAGACTCATTAAGTCCTGCTTTTCCTGAAACAGGTCTATTTGAATATATTAAAAGCTGCTGCCCGAGAGTCTAGTTTCTTTCTAATATAGCACACATCTAGGGGCCGAGTGCCATCCTCCCTAGACGCTAGAGAAGCCAAGGATGCCTGCCCCGCCAGCTCCAGATCACCAGTATCTTCCAGAAAGAAGCTTATATACACATCTCTGCCCAGTGTTAGCAGCTGCCACCCAAGGGACAGGTCCCTGTATTGCCTGCCTCTGACAGCCAGGAGGGTTACGTTCACAAGTCCCCCCGGCCTGTAGTAAACACAGAAGCAGTTCTTACCAGGCATAAAACCACACACCCACAGCTATACACCTATGCCAAATGCAGAGGGAGTAGGCAAAAATATGCATCTCCCAGTTTGTCCCATGTGCTCTACAGAAGTCCAACCCTCTGTGCAGGTGATACATTCCAAGAACCTCAGTGGATTCCTGAAACCACAGATAGTACCAAACATTACATACTAGAGGCCCGGTGCACGAAATTCGTGCACGGAGTGGGGTGGTGGGTGGTGGTGGTGTCCCATAGACCAACCTGCACCCTTTCCAATCAGGGACCTTTTGAGGGATGTCCGACTGCCCATTTAGGCCCGATCCCACCATTGGGATCGGGCCTAAACGGGCAGTCGACGTCCCTTTCATAATCCAGGACTGCTGGCTCCTGACCTCTCAAATGCCGATTGCCCCTAACCACTCCCCTGGCAGCCTGATAAACGCTAAACTGGTCCTGTGCTGGCCTGGCCTGATTGACCCTAACTGCCTTCCCCATACCAGGATGGCACCCCCAACTGTTCTCCCCTG
>PVJC01011798.1:0-40875 GCA_004026665.1 Murina feae | reverse complement strand
GGATGGTCCGCGCTGGTCACAGCTGCCCCTTCTCTCCTCGCCCTTGGACCGCCCTCCGCAGTTTTAAGGCCGCCCTGGGCGGGCTCCTCCCGGGCCTGGAGAGGGTGGGGGTGTGGGCGGCTGGGGCCCAGGTGAGAGAACGCTGAGGCACCTGCGAAACGTCCTCCTGGCAGCAGTGAGGCTGAGCATCTCCAGGCCTCCGCTCAGAGGACTGCCAAGGTCACGGGCTCCCTCAGCTGGATCCTGCTCTCTGCCGCCCTCTTCTGGGCGTCTTCCCGGGCGGACGCAGAGGGAAGCCAAGCCCCATCTCACCGCGAGAGCAGTCTCCCCTCCAGCTTTGCTGCCACTCAGGGCTGCGGAGGGGTCCCGCTGAACGCGCTCCCAAAGGCCGGGAAGGGGTTCACTGTGTCCTGGATGCTGTCGCAGGTCTCATACTCACAGAAGAGAAAGTGAATGCGTGGATTGGTTCAGTAGACAAAGGGGAAACTGAGGCCCAGAGAGGGGAACTCAGTGAGCTCCTACAGAGCCCTCCAGGTGCCCACGGCTTGCTCTGCCATGGCTTCATCCGGGAGCGAGTCCTGGCCTTTTCCTGCTCAGCAAGAGCCAGACTTCCTCACTTGACTGGGCTGCCCCACTAGAATTAGGCTGTCCACAAATTAGGGCAGCTGGGCCAGGCTGGGGAGGCAGGCAGCGAGCCTTTGCTGGGCACCCAGGCTGGTCCTGCCAGATTGTGCTGAGCTGGCCCACACCCGGGCGGAAGATGACGTGGACCGACACACCTGGGAGCCGGAGGGTGTGGGGGGCCGCCAGACACCTCCACTCCACCCACTGCCTCTGCACAGCATCATTCCTCCCCCCCGCTCAACCTCCACACACACACACAGATGAGAGGGGCCAGATTTGCCCAGGGCCACGGCTCCCTGTGTCCATGTCCGACCAAGCCTCCCCCACCCAGGAGTCCTGCTCACTCTCTGCAGCTGCCCAGGAGCTGTTCCTGTGCCTCGGGTGAGGCAGGGCCATCAGATTCCCTTCCCAGGATTTTCAAACAACGCCAGCTTGGCTCCTGCTTCTAGTTGCTCAGTGCAGAAAAGGGGAGAACTCAGAAAAGCCAAAAGCAAGTGAGATCACCCCCGTGGCCAGCCCCCCTCCCCATGCAGCCCCATTAACTCTGCCTGCTCTTTCTCTGAGACTGAACTCCCTTCCTAACCGCTGTGGGCCTCGCCCAGTCCCCCTGCAGCCCTCACGACAGCTAAGAGGGTCCCACCCAGGGGTGGGTGTCTGTCCCCACTTTCCTAAGCTACCCCATCCCCAGTGGTGCCTGCCTCAGTGATGGCTCAGGAGCCCTTCAGGTCACAGGTCACAAGATGCCATTAAAGTTTTTTTTTAAATTTATTGATTTTAGAGGAAGGGAGGGAGAGAAACATTGATCTGTTTTTCCACTTATTCATTCATTGGTTGATTCTTGTATGTGCCCTGACTAGGGATTGAACCTACAACCTTGGCGCATCAGGACGTTGCTCTAGCCGACTGAGCTACCCAGCCAGGGACTAAGATTCCATTTCTAAATGAGATGACTAGGCAGCTATTCCCCTGCTCCAAGATCTCCCGTCTGAGCCTCAGCTTTGCCATCTGTACAGTGGGCATGAGAATATCCCGTGGTTCCTGGGCAGACAAGAGAAGACCAAGATAGCTTAGTCTAGCATCGAAGGCCCCACACCATGTGGCCCAGTTCCATCCCCAAAATAATTCCTCCGTACTGCAGCCCGTAGGCATGGTCTTCCTTCTGGGCTGGCCTCCCCGGAGAGCTCGTGAGCTAAGTGAGAGCAGGAGAGCGGAGTCCATTTTACCCCTGCATCTCCTTGGCTCATCCTGAGCCTGGCACAGAGTGGGCTCTCAGCAAACATTCACCAGAAGGAACTGAACTGGTTTGAGGAAGCCCAGGATTCCTCTCCAGCCTACACCCTAACCACCCTAGACTTGAGGGTTTGCCTGCTCCTGCCTTGTCAGCATGCTGGCTGTCTGCCCCTTCCAGCCTTTTCCCCACCCTTCTGGTCTGGGCCCAAAGGCCCTTCCATTCTGCTTCCTCTTAAGTCTCAGATCCAGGCCGAGCTGTGCGGGGAGAGGCTCCAGTGAGTCTCAGGTGCCTGGCTGCACTGAGCATGCTGGGATGCTGCAGGGCTGGGTTCGCCAGAGAACCGGAACACAGCTGCTCTTTGATGTGGCTAAACAAGACTCAACAGGTCAGCCTCAGGTCCTGAAACCCAAGTTCCTGACAGGAACTTGAACCAATGCAGGGATGGACAGGCCTGGCCGGGGAATTCCAGCTCAGGCACAATCACAGGTAAAGGCGATGTGACCCTGGGCAAGGATCTTAGCTTATCTGAGCCTCAGCTTTGCCATCTGCACAATGGGCATGAAAATATCTAGCTCATAGAGTCGCTGGAATTGCACCTGAGCTGGCCTGGGAAGATGGTCCATACACTACACAGCCGCTGGTAGAGGGGAGAGGAGATTGTCGCCACGTGGGATCTGGTCGGCAGAAGCCTGTTTTGGAGGCTGGGAGGAGAGAGGCAGGTTTTTCTGGTTAGGATGTGTGCAAGGAGGGGGCGAGGTGGGAAAGGGGCTCATGAAAGTAGATGGGACCTCTTTTGGGAGCTGCTAGGGGTCCCAGAAGAGCTACCGACTCACCCTCCTCCTCTCTAGCCTTCTTTTTTTTCAGTCTTCATGACTTTTTTTCTGCTTACAAAAGCAGGAAACAACACTGAGCTATGTAATGTAGAAGGTAGGCAGTTTCCTGTGTTCACGCTCCGAGATTTAACTGTCGCTGACATTTTGGTGGGTGTTCTTCCAGATTTTTCTTTGGATGAATAGATGCCTAATGTGCACATTTAATTTTAAAAGCGTGTTCCTTGCAGACAATTCAAAGCAATACAGAACCATATCATGTGCCCTCTCTCCCACGCCGCTCTCAGAACCAACCACTGTAATAGCTTTCTGGAACCTTCTCGACATTTTCATAGGCACCTACATCCACAAGCTGGCATAGAGGAGGAGGCGACAGTGATGATTACAGACACAAAGGCCGAGAATGCCAGGGTCCAGGTGCCGGCCCCAACAATTACTAGCTGGGTGACTGTAGGCAAGTTACCTAACCTCTCAGAGCCTCGTTTCCTTCCTCTGTAAAATGAGAACAATGACAGCACCGACTTCAAAGTGTTATTGAGAGAATTAAATGAAATAAAAGTATGCAGCGCCCCGCCAAACGCCTCCGTGAAGATCAGCATCGTTTTATAAACGTACACACAGAGTCATTTTCTCCCCCACAAAGAGGGGATCCGCCGTATGTTCTGTCCTGTTTGCTTTTGGAGGCAGCATTAATGCGGAAAGATTAGTCACAGGGATCTTGGAATTTACATGGGAGACGAGAAGTCTTGCGTTTAGGTTCAAAGAATGGGTTGCATAAGTGTAGGATGGGAGAAACCTAGATTTCCCAAGCTGAGTCACAGCCACCCCCTGTGACACGCTGCAGCCTGGGCTTCGTCAGCAGACTCTGAGCTTTCGGAACGTGGGAGGTGATGAGGTTTCTGCAACCTGGGCCTATTGGCTACCCAAGGCTTCCATTTCCTTCAAGCCTTTGCAGCCCTCACTGCATGTACATCCAGCTACCTACTCGGTACCTTCTATCTTGAAATGTCTGAAATTTCTCCTGGCTGTGTCTCACCGCCCACCTCCCTCTAGCCCCCTTATCCTCCAGTCTTCCAGCCTCAGTAATAGCAGCAGAGTCTGCCGTTGACTCAAGCCAGACCCAGGAAGGCTGTGGGGGTGGGGATGCTGCTTTCCGACTTGTTCTTCCTCCTACGTCAGATCCCTGTGTGAGTCCTGTGGGTCTGTTTCCACACATACCCAACCTCCCTCCTCTCCTCTCCCTCTATCCTGGCATCCACTGGTCTGTCTACACCCCAGAGCTAGAACAAGATTTCTTTTTTTTTTACTATCATCAACATTCTTCTTTTATTATTATTATTATTGATTTTTGCAGAGAGGAAGGGAGAAGGATAGAGAGTTAGAAACATCGATGAGAGAGAAACATAGATCAGCTGCCTCATGCACACCCCCTACTGGGGATGTACCCGCAACAAAGGTACACGCCCTTGACCGGAATCGAACCTGGGACACTTCAGTCTGCAGGCCGACGCTCTATCCACTGAGCCAAACCGGTCAGGGCAAGTTTTTTTTTTAACAAATAGATTTTTATTGATTTCAGAGAGGAAGGGAGAGTGATGGAAACATCAATGATGAGAGAATCATTGATCAGCTGCCTCCTGCATACCCCCTACCCAGTAGGGTACATTGAACCTGCATCCCAGACATGTACCCTGACCGAACCATGAACTTCTGGTTCATAGGTCAATGCTCAACCACTTGCCATACTGGCCAAGCCAGAGCAACATTTTTAAGTTTACTTTGAGTTTTTTAAATAGGTATTGTGATGGGTTGAATGGTGGCACCCCAGAAGATATGTCTGCATCCTAATTCCTAGAACCTGTGAATGTGATCTTATTTAGAAAAAGGGTCTTTCCAGATGTGACTAAGGATCTTGAGACAAACAAATCACCCTGGATTTTCCAGGTGGGCCTTGAGTCAATGATAAGTACCCTCATAAGAGGTACACCAGGGAGCCCTGGCCGGGTGGCTCAACTGGTGAGAGTGTTATCCCGATACACCAAGGTTGAGGGTTTGATTCCTGGTCAGGGCACATGCAAGAATCAATGAATGGCCCTAGCTGGTTTTGCTCAGTGGCTAGAGCATCGGCCTGCAGACTGAAGGGCCCCAGGTTCAATTCCAGTCAAGGGTATGTACCTTGGTTGCAGGCATATCCCCAGTAGGGAGTGTGCAGGAGGCAGCTGAATTGATGTTTCTCTCTCATCGATGTTTCTAACTCTATCCCTTTCCCTTCATCTCTGTAAACAGTCAATAAAATATATTAAAAAAGAGAGAGAGAGAAGAGAATTAGCTTACAAAAAGGAATCAATAAACATATATTAAAAAATAATCAATGGCCTGACTGGTTTGGCTCAGTGGATAGAGTGTCGGCCTGCGGACTGAAGGGCCCCAGGTTTGATTCCGGTCAAGGGCATGTACCATGGTTGCGGGCACATCCCCGGTGGGGACTGTGCAGGAGGCAGCTGATCGATGTTTCTCTCTCATCGATGTTTCTTACTCTCTATTCTTCTCCATTCTTCTCTGTAAAAAATCAATAAAATATATTTTAAAAATAAAAAAAAATGAATGAATGCATAAATAAGTGGAACAACAAATTGATATTTCTATCTCCTTTCCTCTCTCTCTACACAATGGAATACTATGCTACTGTAAAAAAGAAGGAATTCTTGCCATTTGCATCAGCATGGATGGAACTGGAGAGCATTATGCTAAGTGAAATAAGTCAGTCAGAGAAAGAAAAATACCAAATGATCTCATTTATGGATAATAAAGACCATTATAAACTGATAAACAAAAATAGATACAGAAGCAGAGCAGCATTAAACAAACTGTCAAACTACAGCAGGAAGGCCGGGGAGGGTTGGCGGGGCAGGGGGCGGGGGATGGGAAAGAGGGGGGAAGAGATCAACCAAAGGACTTTTATGTCTCCATATAAGTATAACCAATGGACACAAGACACTGGGGGGAAGGGGAGGACAGGGGAAGGTCAAGGGGGGAGGGAAGAGACATATGTACTACTCTTTGTAATATTTTAAGTAATAATAAAAAAGAGAGAGAGAGAGAGACTGGGGACATTTAACAGACAAGAGAGGAGACACCGAGGGGCAGAGATTGGAGGGATGCAGCTTCCAGCCAAGGAATGCTGGGAGCCACCAGACGATGGAAGAGGCGAGGCACAGACCCTCCCTTGTGCCCTCAGAAGGATCCTGGCCTTGCCAACACCTTGATCTTGGACTTCTGGTCTCTGGAACTGTGGGAAAATACATTTCTCTTGTTTCAGGCGCCCCCAGGTTGTGGCCATTTGTTATGGCATCCGCAGGAAGCCAATGCAGGTGCTATAGGTATACGAGTGGTTCAGCACCTGACATGTAAACACCGAGGAACTAGCTTTTCTAGGGAACCGCTTTGATTAGGTTCTTCTTTACTTGTCTAGGGTTCTTCATAGAGATATAAGAACATGTTTCTGCCACGTTTAAGAATGATATTTTAAATATCTGCCTGTGTCACTCACTATACTTAGATATGCACTCACTCGGCTTGGCCCCTGGGCCCCTGGGCCCTGACCCCCCCCAACCCCCTTCTCTGCCCCACTTCACTCCAGGCTGCAGCACCCCACCCCATTTCCTTGCATGCAGATTCCATGCTCCTCCTGCCTCAGGATCTTGACTCCCCCGCCTTGCTCCAGCCTGACCCTCAGACCCTTTAGTCCCCACTGCCTTCCTGTCATCAGTTCTCACTGAAAGGTCACTCCCCCGGGAAGTCCTCCCTGACCTCCCAATTCTAATCCTGTTACTCACTGAGGCACTTGGGTTCATTTTCTTTCTTGAGTTTGCTGCAATCTAACATTATCTTGACCACGTGTTGGTTTTCCTGCTTGTGTCTGTCTCCCTCGTCTAGACTAAATTTGAGGAGCTGGGATTTGGTTTGTTTACGCCTCCATCCTGGACCTTAAACAGTGCCTGGCACATAGTAGGCCCTCCGTAAACATTTGCTGAATACAAAGATTAAACCTAAAGGCCGACCACTTTTAGGAACTGGGGCGTACGCGAAAGGAGGGTTCCCAGAGTCCACGGACCTCCTAGGATATTGTGCTCTGGGTGGACATGCGTGGTTTTCATGGAGATGGCTGACAGCTTCAGTTAGATTTTCAAAAGCGTCCTGACCCCAAAGACACGGTGGGGTCTTGACAACAGGGCTTTGTTGTGCAGGAAGGGAAACAAGCTTAAAAATCCATCCCCGAGGCCCGCTGGGACCTGGGGCCTGTGTAGCCAGCCCGGAGGCAGGAACCCACGGAAGCCAGGGCTACTATTTGTAAATCTCACGGGCAGTGGAGGAAGCAGGGGAAAGGAAAAGGCTTTCGCTTCAGCAAGGGAAGGACCTGCACGCCGACCAAGACCATGGTGATGACCGGGGCGGTGGGGGGGGTCCTTGTCACTGGAGGTATGCAAGCGCATGTGCATGCCTCTCTGTCAGAAATGGTTCTGGGACGAGCAAGCCAAGGAAACACAAGGTCTGGAATGTAGGAGTGTTTCACGGTCTGGGTCAGAGGGGACAGTCTCTACATTAACGTAGCTGTGGGTCCTTCCAGCCTCCCGCAGGGCTAGAGTACACCTGACATCCTTTCTCCGCAGAGTGAGTGCATTTGAGTGCCATTCCCATATTTCACACACAAGGAGCAAGTCTGGACAGGTTGGTTTCTGCCCTGCCTGCTCCCATGACCCTGAGAGGGGCAGTCTGGATGAAAGATGCCAGGACAGGCCTAGATCCCCTTTTTCGGCCACTGTCCTTCTCGTGTGAGCAATGACCTTGGCTCACACGAGCTCCCAGCTGGCCAGACTGTCCTCCTCTGGCCTCCCTCTTGGCTTCCTCACGGTCAGCAGCTTTCTTTTAGGACCAGAGCATCTCATTTCACATCCTTTATCTGGATCATCAGACCACATCCTACAGCAATTTCAGGGTGCCCTTCCTGCTGTCCGCTTCTGAGAGAGGCAGCTCTCAGGGAGCCCAGAAGCCTTCTCCTTGAAGCAGGAAAAAAATCTCAACTGAGTCAGGGGTGCCAGCTTCCTTGGGACACACCAGGAGGCAGGAGATGACCCCTCCAGAGGGGCTGTGGCTCCGGGGCTCGGATCGGCCAATGCTGTCTTCAAGCTCATATGGGAGATGGCTGGTGGGGGGTGGGGCTGGTGCTTGCTTCCTAATGGTGCTTAGCAGTTACAGGACCCCAGACACATGTATAATGCTCTGAACTGCTCTCCATCTGCACCAGGACAACAAGCCTCACAAATCTCTGACTCTCACAAATCAAATTCAAAGTGTCAGGCACAGAGTAAGAGCTCAATAAACAATAGGTGCTATTGTTACTACTATTATTGTTTTAACAAGTATTGCTTGACTTCTCTTGGCCTTGGCAAAAGTATGATGACGATATGCATCTCATAGCAAGGATTAAGTGAGGTCATGGGATGAAAAGTGTATTTTGAGATGTACAATCCTGACTGGGAATGAACAGTTGCTATGACACACACTGACCACCAGGGGACAGACACTCAACTCAGGAGTTGCCCCCTGGTGGTTAGTGCACTCCCGCAGGGGGAGCTCCCCTCAGCCACAAGCAGAGCTGACAGTTGCAAGCGTAGTAGAGGTGGGGGGAGCCTCTCCCACCTCTGTGGCAGCCCTAAGGATGTCTAATGGTGGCTTAGGGCCACTCCCCACAGGGAGCGGGCCTAAGCCATCAGTTGAACATCCCCCAAGAGCTCCCAAGCTGCCAGAGGGATGTCTGACCACCAGGGAGCAGGCCTAAGCTGGCAGGTGGACATTCCCCGAGGGCTCTAGTTAATAATAATAACAGAAGGTCCTTATAAGCAAGGAAGTGTGTTTGTCCAGGATTGGTCACAAGAGGGCACCATCTCCCTTGCCTAAGTCTTGTCCCAGTGGCCACTCTCCAGGAGGGACTTGGTGCTGGCTTCCCTCACTGCTGAAGAGCCTAGGTCTAGTCCTGGGGATCTGTCACAGGACCTGTTCTTGGGGTGCCAGTTCTTTCTCCCCATGGGACAGAGGCCCATGGCACAGCATTTAGGAATGTGTTACTCCTTTAGGGCTATGCTGAGAAATGGTCTCGGTGCTGACATTCTGCAAGGGCAGTGCCAAAGCTCAGACTGGCGCATGCCAAGGAGTCCATCCTCACAGCCGCACCTCACAGACCTCCGGGTCCTCAGCGGTGAAGTGCAGGCACAGGCGTGCTCTTGGCTTGTTCTGGGGTGAGAAGGAGGACGTGGGGAGCCGGGGAATCTGGGTATCGTCCTCTAAAAGGTTGTCAGCTGTTGGGTTTTTCCTTGAAATGTAGCAGAACTTGGAGGATCATGCCAGAGGTGGGGGACCTGTGTTTAAAATGTCCCCACGTGTTGGCCATGATGCCGATGGGACAGCTGGAGTCCAGAGTTCACTCTGAACCCTGATTCCCATGTGGGGTATGAGTTCAGACTCTCTTATGTAACCTGGCCAGTCACACCTTTGGGACTGAAGGTGAGTGGCTGCTGTGTGGCTGGGCCCTGGGTGCTCCTGGCTCCTACCTTGTCCCATCCTAATGGACTGTACCTGCCTCCTCTAACCCTCCATAGCGAGCATTCCCAGACTCATCATGGCAGCTCCTGGGACTTCCAACTCCCCCGTGTGGTCCTGATTGCTGTCTCTGCTGGTCTCTAGAAAGTCTGGCAACATGAAGGCACCTGGGGGGGTTCGGGGGGGGGGAGGGGAGGGGCTGTTATGCGATAAGTTGGGATCCTCCCCCAACGAAATTCATGTTGAAGTCCTAACCCCCAGCACCTCAGCATGAGACAGGGTCTTTGAAGAGATAATGAAGGTTGAATGAGGTCATTAGCGTGGGGCCTGGTCCAATGTGACTCGTGTACTTATGGGAAGAGATGAGGACACAGACATGCAGAGTGAAGACACAGGGAGAAGATAGCCATCTGCAAGCCAAAGAGAGTGGCCTCGGGAGAAATCAACCCTGAGACCCTGGATCCTATTCTTCCAGCCTCCAGAACTCAGAGGAAGTGAGAATCTATGGCTTAAGCTGCCAGTCTGTGGCACCAGTTATGACAAACTAAAGTCCTAGCGAACTAAAGTACACTGACAGCTTCATTCCCTGCTTCCTCCCACCTCCGCCCCCTCTCCCCACTCCGAGTTTCCTCCCTCCATCACGTTCCCAGGAAGAAACAGGACACGAGTCAAGGTCCAACACTTTATTACAGTCACAGAGCACAGGAGAGACCACTTGGGTCTCACTGAAGGCTTGTGTCCCCCCTTTACCCGGAGGAAGTCATCGGGGGACAGCCCCGCCCACTGGGCCAAGCCAGTGGGAGGAAGGGGACAAGGGCAGGTTAACAGCATAAACACAGACTTGGTTTGGTTCCAGTTTCATGCCTTACAAGCTGTGTGACTTTTAGGCAAGCCTCTTGGTCTCTCTGAGTCTTGGTCTCTCTATTTCTCATCTGTGAAATGGAGAAAGGACAGGACCTACCTCACTGGGCTGTTGGGAGGATTGAACGCGCTAACACCCATGACGTGTTTAGCACAGTGTCTGGAAATTTGTATATAGTCAGTGAGTAGAACTGTTATTATTATTATTAGGACCAAGTCCTATTTCTTTATGGCCAGGCCAGCTCTAATCTCTGTGTTTGAGTGGGAGGGATCTCATACTTCATAAATGCCTTCAGTGAGGCCATGTGGGAGCCACCTGGTCCCTGGAAATATGGGGAACAGACCCCAAACTTGAGGATTCTAGGGCCATGGAACTTACTGTCTCTACCAACTCATGAAAAGCACCAGGAAGGGTTTGTGAAAAGTTCTAAGTTTGTGCCTGGACCACTCCCAGTCTTTGGCGTTCAGTCATCATTAGCATACCATATGTCTATTCAGAAAGAGTCTCTCTCTCTCTCTCTCTCTCTCTCTCTCTCTCTCTCTCTCTCTTCTCTTTGTCTTGTAGTTTTTGCTTTTGGCTAAAGAGTTGCCATAGGCTACTGCACTTGGAATCAGTTCCTGGCTCTGCCTTTTGTTATCTGGGCAGCCTTGGGCTGGTCACTTCACCTCTCTGAGCCTCACTGGTTACATGACCTTCAGGAGCTTGGAGGAGAAGCCAGGGTATGGAGGTAGAAGGACACTGTTGAGGGAGGCTTCCTTGGTAATGAGATGATGGATGGGGCCCAGCGGTCACTGGTTCGTGGGGAGGAATCTCAGCAGTGCGTGCACGTGTGAGTGGTTATGTGTGCGCACGCGCAGAGCCCCAATATTCCTGGAGTGGGCAGAGGCAGGCATCGCCACAAGAGGGTGCTCTGAGCTTTGTCTTCTCTGCCTTGAAAACAATGTCCTTTTCTATGGCTGCATTCCAAAGTGATCTAAGATTCATGGTTTTTAGTTTACCTAACTGACTTAATAAACTTTACAAATAAATTGATGTGCATTTATCAGTTTATCAATAAGTGGATTCGATGCCGTGCCCCTACCATCCAGCCTGCTGGGAAGTGGGGTGAGGGTGAGTGGAGACGGGAAGAAACTGGCCCCACCACAGCTCAGCTGAGTGCCTGCACGAATTTCCCAAGAGTGCCACAGTGGTGAAGTTCCCACTTCCAGCCTCAAAGGGATGTTGTGAAATGGACCAAATGGAAAGAAAAGCAACTTAAAGGTCAAGAACACAGTCCGAGCCCTCTTACCTCCAGTGCGGGCCTCGTGCTGGAGCCGAGGCCCCCGGGGCAACTCTGGGATGGGAAGGAGGCGAATCCAGCTGTTAAGCCATGACCTCAAGAACAGTATTTCCAGGAATCCCCATCTTAGCATCTAAGGGATTCCTGGGAAAACTGGACCGTGAGGACACGGTGAGAGTGCAGCCTTCAGCACCGAGGCCCTGCCACGCCCCTCCGGGACCACCTGGCGTCTCTCCTGCATCCAGCCCCTCTGCAGAAGTCATGGGGGCGCGCCATGGACCGCAGGATGTGGCTCCGGGAGGTGTAGTGACTGGAACTTCAAGTGGCCTGGAAAGTACTTTCCCTGAGGTCAAAGGCCACGTTCTTGACCAGCATCCAGCCAGCAAGCGGGCCCCCCTTCCCGGACAGCCATGAGTTGTGTGCATTCCTGAGTTTCCAGCCAGAGGGAGGTTTTACTCTAAACCAAGCGGGCAGATCCAGTTCCTGGTCTCTGTTCCTCCATGGTGACCTCCAGCAAGTCACTTAACCTCGACTTTCCTCAACTATAAAATGGGATAGTAGAGGACCTGCCGGATTAGGTGGATAAATATAATTTAGGGGGTGGAGGCTGGGAAGAAGGGAATTGATAGGATTGATGGAAAGTGTCTGGGTCTGTCTTTG
Organism: Murina feae; assembly: GCA_004026665.1. Taxonomy (NCBI): domain Eukaryota; kingdom Metazoa; phylum Chordata; class Mammalia; order Chiroptera; family Vespertilionidae; genus Murina; species Murina feae. Next base: position 28,792 of record PVJC01011798.1, on the reverse strand, counting down.
CTAAAAATGAACCAAGATGTAAGGACAAGACCAGAGCAGGGGTTATGTTCATCTCCAGGTCTCCGATCCCCAGGTTTCAATGTCATCTGCACTGGGTAACGACACAGATCTGAAAGAAGACAGATTAGGCTACAGCCCTGGCTCAACACAATCAAGGTGTGACCTTGGGCAAATTAGTTAACTGAGCCTTAGTTTTCTCATCTGTAAAATGGGTCAATAACATTATCCACCTCCCAAGCTTATTGGAAGGGTAAATAAAATTGTGCTTAGCCCAGTGATTTTTCCTCTGCTGCTCCTTACTTGTCTGAAGCCTCTAGGAGCCGGCAGGCATTTGTGAGATGTTTGGATTGGTTTTAGTCAATAGCCTGGGGCAAGGTTAGCAGCTCCAAGAGAGAAGAGAGAAGAGCCTGGCTCAAAGCTCAGGGCTTTATCTATAGGACTGAAGGATTTTGTCCAACCCACAGATGATGAATGGGTTTCAGCTCTGAATCCCTGATAGGACTTAGTGTTGAGAAGGATTCTGAAGCTGCATCTGAGTGCTTCAAGAATGGACACCTTGACAGATTAGCGGGGTCCACATGGCTCAGAAAAAGCAGAGTCAGGGTGCAGGGTAATGGCCACACTAAATGCTCCAACCGCTCATCTTACAATGGACAGACTGTGGGGCACAGAGCAGCCAGGACTTGCCCAGAATCATGAAGCAGGTGGTGGCATGGGTGAGACTTGTGTCCAAAAACTTCCTCAGCACAAGCCACTGATAGTCTGGAGTCTGGAAGTGTTCCTGCCCTTCCTGGTGCCCCCCAACACCAGCACTTACCGCTTCCGGCGGGTGTCCGCAGAACAGCTTCTCCCTTCCTGAGCTACAGTGCTTCATCTCAGACTCCTAACTGACCAGAGATGCAGCACTGCACCTCAGGCTGGGAGACAGGTGCCGGCCCGGGCCAGGAGGCCGCTGGGCAGGGAGGCTGGGAGCCCCGCCCCTCAGGCGACTGTACCCCATCTCTCCTTGGCCTGGCATTTGAACCCTCTGGGACCAAACCTCAACTTTCCTTTTATGTATTTATTTTTTTAAAGAGCTTTATGGCAATGAGGTTCTCTTCCCCCTTTAAAGTGTACAACGAAATGGGTTAATACATCCACAAAGTTGCACAACCATCACCACAATCAATTTGAGAATATTTCATCCCTCCAAAAAGAAACTCTTACCACGCAGCCCCTCCCATCAGTCCCAGCCCTGGGCAGACCAACTTCTCTCTCTTTAGAGCTGCCTATTCTAGACATTTCAATAAATGGAGTCTCCAAATGTGTTGACCTCATTCCCATCCTTTGTGCTTGGTATATCCCAGCCAAACAGCACAGTCCTGGAATCTGACATTTCGTACCACCCAACATCTGCCATGGCCCCTGCCTGCTCTCCCTGCTTTTACCCCCAACACTCAGACTTCCCACCCACCCTTCCCTGCCATCCACCCAGAGTGATTTCTCAAAATGCAAACATGGTCCTATCTCTCCCCTCCTTAAATCCTGAAGGGGCTCCCACCGCCCTCCGGCTCGATTCTGAAACCTTCACCAAAGGCTCTGGTGCCCACCCATCGGGCCACGGCAGACCTCTTCCTCTTGGGCCTCTCCTCCAGGGAGCCCTGCACCCACCACCACCTCAGGCTCCCAGGTGCCATGCCACTGCCCTGCCCATCTGCTCTTCATGGGCTTGGTGTCTACTCAAATGGCCACTTCTTCAGGGACACGCCCCCTGCCTCTCTCAGACATCAGGATACCTGGGTCATGCCCTCAAACATCCTGTGCCGCTTTCCTACTCTTTTGCCACAGTCTTAAGACTATTCGCACACATGGGCTGCGGCCCAGCCGTGAGGGAAGGGACCCTGCCTACTGTACTCACCGCTGAGAGCAGGCTCAGGCATTGTAGACCCCACAGCATCAGCTGAATGGCTGAATCTCGTTCCTCAATCTCATTCTCTCTGCTGTCAGGGCCGTTTGCTTCCCGGTGGGACTGCACTGGATTTCCAGTTCCCTGAGGGCAACACCTGCCTCTTGTTGATGCGGGGGGGTGTCCTGGGCTCTGTTGGAGGCTTTGTACGAGCCCTGGCATGAATGCCACTCAGTGGATGACAGAATGGCATGTCGGTAATTCATTTTCCTCTTTAGACCTGGCTTGGGTGGGAACACCTGAGTGAGCAGGCAGAGCCCCCCCTGGACTCCTCCTGTCCCCTAAGATCTCAGGGCACCCTGAGAGTATCCTCTTTCTTTTCTGAATGCCCACTGTGGTGGCCTTGATACCAGATAACATATATGTTCAGGGATGTCTAAAGGCCAAAGGCGGGGGTGGGAAACCCTTCCTCAGGGCTGGAAGTGAGCAGGAAAAACACACCTGATACTAAAACGTGTCTCTGATGCTCCTAGAAGAAACCTGCAATCAGGCCCCTATCCAAAGAGTCTTCTCCCTGCGCTGACATTTGGGGTAGGTCATTCCCGGCAGCCGCCCCGAGCAGGCAGCCCCTTCCTGTCCAGCCAAGGAACTTCCTGCCTCTAACCTCGTTGGTCTGGGGAGGGATTCCAACACCAGGACCAGTCTTGGGGGGTCTGGGAAGCCCGTAGTCCATCCACTCCTCTCCACAGCTCCCACCAGCCCTGCAAGAGAGCACGCTCGTCTGACTCACGTGGAGGTTTCAGTAAGGAGTCAGAGAGGGTTGATCCAAAAAAGAGATCATCTGCTGCCTGGAGCCCCGCAGAGGAACCAGCCCCTGCACCCAATGGGTGCCCGTTTCCTCAAAGCCCTTTCACCAAAACCAGCTTTGACCTCTGGGTGCAGCACAGGGAGTGAACCGTTTGGGGCTCGGCACTAACTGTGGAAGACAGAGTGATCACGTCTGTCCGTCCGCTCACAGTTCTGTCTATCAGGAGGGGCGCTCGCCCGTCTGCCTCTGCCTCGTTCCTAGCGCCTGCTTATCAGCCTCAGGCCCAGGGCCTTGCGAGCCAGGGCAGCGTGTGATAACACCGGTTCATTTTCACTGTCTGTGTTCTGACCCTCATCTCCCAATTCTGGTCAGTGTTAGCTTTCCATTTTCAGGGACTAGATTTGGATATTAACAATGGCATCTTAAATTTGAAAATAGTATGATTGTAAAAATGTTTAAAAAGGGCGCCTGGGTGACTGCAATCTAGGCCATATTTAATCTGCGGAGCAGCTGACGGGGCCAGCGAGGTGATGCTATCACCTCCACGCGGAGGGCCTGGAAGGAGAGGAGACGGGTTCTAGGTCATAGCCCAGCCTGAAGGGGGAGGGGGCGTTGAGGGCTATTTCCAGCACATCCCACCGTCCCACTGGGCTCAGATTGTTGCCGAAAAAGAGCAGCTCTCCTGGGGTAGAAACAGGAAGTAGACGGGGCAGTCCCACGCTCTGAGGGGAGCACCTCTGACGCAGGGACAGGGGGTTGAGGCGCAGCCTCTGACCAGGGGAGGGGGGGTGCCTTCATTTCCTCTGTGACGATAAGCTGCCTCATTGTTTCTTTATATCTAGGAAAATCATAAGGGTGCGGACTGTGCTAAGAACAGTCATTTATTGAATGTTTTAATTGGGCCAGTCCCCGCGCAGCCCCAAGGCTCCGTGGGAAGGGCCTTTTCTGAGGGCAGGGAGCGAGGAGCCGAGCTGGGACTCTTCACTCGGAACAGCCGGCCGGGCCCCTATTTCAACCTCTATACTCAATATCTTACCCCCCGACCGATCCTTCGGGTTTGAGACAGGCTAACCATCTCACCTGTCCATCCGGCAGCCCAGTCCGTCTTCTACATGGGAAGGGGGAGACGGGACTGAACTTGATGTCATCTTTGCCCTGGAGGAGTGCCTGCAGGTGGAAATGGAAGGAAAGTGCAAGGCAAATAGGGGACAGACCCCAGTGGCACATGAGCCCCAGAAAGGACTGCCAAGGGCTCAGAGGACAGAGAGGTTCCTGCCCCCATACCCCCGGGAAGCTGCGAGAGCTTCCTGGAGGAAGAGGAGAGGCTGGGCTGGGAGGGCATGGCTCCCTGGCCCCTGGAACTCTGCCCTTGACTCTTGTGTCTTCCTGGCTGGCAGACAGCACTGGCCTGACCTCAAAAGAGGCCAGTAGCCCTCCTATGTCACTTTCCCCACAAGAGGCTCTGGGTCCCGCGTCAGGGGACAGGGGTCCACTTGGGGAATTCCGGTTCTCCCACCAACTGGCTCAGTCACTTCTCACAGGCACATCTCCTCTCTGCAGCTGTGTCCCCTTCTATCAAAGGAGGCATTTGAATAGGTCACCTCAGAATCTTACCTGGTGCTGGCCCTTGGCGGTGTGGGGGGTTGCTCCAAGGATGAGCCGTTTCTCCTTCCTGCTCCCCACTGTCTTCAGGAAATGCCACCGAGCCTGGGGGAACCTCTGTCTTCTGTCGGGAAGCTCCTGGGAGGCTGGGAAGGAGAAAATAAACAGTGGCTGTCTGGGTTTTCTCGCCAGGCCTGAGCCAGGAGGCCTCCCTGGCTCCTGCCCTTATATGGCCAGGCCGCTCTGGGCTGGGAGCCTGCCGCTGCGCTCCCCCACCCTCCACCACCACTGAGGGCTGGGGGCCCGCTGGGCACCTGGGACTCTGGGGCTGCAGAGGCCGGGGCAGGACTGAGGCTGGAGGTGGGACTCAGGACATGTTCCCATAGGCACCTGTGGCCTCTGGGCTGTGTGAGTTGGACCAGGTGGGAGGATTTATATAAGGACAAAGGATGGAGAGGAGGGAAGCCACCTGGTTCTGACTTAACCTCGAACTCACGGTGTGACCCTGGCCAAGCCCTTGCCTCTCCTGGGCTGTTTCTCCCTGTGTCAAATGAGGGCGTAGAAAATCCTAATTAATCCTCACAGTCAGCCCCATTGGGCGGGAGCTTCTGTTTCCCTTTTTCACAGAAAGGAAACAGGCTTGGAGAGGCTAATGGACCACAGCTACCCAGCAAAAAGGGAGCAAAGCTGGATTTGAACTTGGGGCATCTGACTTCAGGGTCTGTGCTCTGAATGCGAGGATTGCTAAGGCTCCTCTTGGTGATAATATTCAACTACTCACATGTGCCATATGGAAAGGGGATTCTGCTGCAGCCGGTCCCTCGAAGACCAGGAGGCCCCAATGCCCAATGCCCAGCACAGAGGACACTGTTTCGTTAAATAATGGGGGCAGAGGCTCTGAACCATCCATCTCGGTGTCCCCCATGCCCCACACAGGGCCTGGTGCAGACTCAGGGCTCAGGAAAGAGGAGTTGTGGAATCACTGACTAAATGAACCTCAGTAGTCACATCTGTGCTATGGGCCAGTCTTACATAATGCAGCACTCCTAATTCCCAGGCACATTTTGAGGAGTAAACAAAACAATGGGGGCGGAAGCCTTTACAGGGTCATTGTCTTTCTGTTCACAAGTTCCTTCTTCCCTCTCAAGTGCCTGCCTGTGTCTCATCCCCAGGCCATTGTCTCCTGAGCTGGATTGACAGGGTCCAGTCCTGCTCAGGTCAGCCGTGGGACCGAGATGAGGGTGGTTCAGCTCAGGGCTGGGCTCCAGCTGCAGTGACCGTGGGAGAGGTTGCAGGAGGGGGAGGGCGGGCGGGGAGGTGGGTTGCTGGGAACAGCTCAGAAACGAGCGTCGCACAAGCACTAACATCCTGTGTGCTCTTGAGCTAGCCCCGGAACCTCCCTCAGCCCATCCATCATCATGGCATCCTTTCGGACCCTGGCCCTCTTCCTGGGCCCGGGGGCGGGTGGAGGGGGGCTGAGGCCTGACTGTCAGTGTGGCGGAGACGCCGCAGCTGGCAGCTCTGCAGGCCTGCTCAGTGTCTGCGCGGGACAGTCTCGGGAGGAGGCGCCTGGAGCCCTCCTAATCCAATTTGTTTAGACCCAGTCTCCGAGAGTCTCGCTGGCTAGTGAGAGGGGGCTGGGTGTGTGCGCTTGCTGGAGTGCACGTTTGCACACACGTGTGGGGCATGCAGAAGTGAACAGGTGTGCTGCATTATGTAAGACAGGCCTGGGCCTTGTCACACGTCCCCGGACTGTCAGCTCCTGGCCTCCTGCGCTCACCTCCAAGTCTTCCTCCACTTTTTCCATTCTTACATGAGCTGGTGCCAGAAGTCCCCCTCTGCAACTGACTGTCTGTGGCATTCTAAGTGAGTTCCTTCACCTCCCTGGGCCTCAGTTTCTCCATCTGTCTTATGGAGCCATAGGTCACCCTGCCTGCTGCACATGCAGGGTACTAAGAACTGGCAGACATGGGAAGAACAAGATGGGCGGTAAAAACAACTGCTATGGTAGCTTGATGCCCACGTGTGCCAAGCACTGCGCTTCGGGGCACACACCTGACCTCGCGGACCCTGTCAGAGCTCGTCATCACCAGGCTCCCTACCCCAGCTCTACCTGTTTCTAGAGTCCAACCTGTCATTCTGAGGGTTGGGGGGTGGGGTGAGGTGTGGAGCGGGGTGAGTGCTGGGCGAGTGGGGTGGGGATCACTCACAGTTCCGTTTCCAGGGTCCCTGTTGCCTGGTCCTCAGGAGGCCCCTCTAGGGTGCTTGCTCCTCCATTGTTGTAGGGGTGGCTCCTGTCGGTGCCATTTCCTGAAAGGAATAAAGATTCCACCTGTCAGGAGGTGCTGGGGTGCCCTGTGGCCTCTGCAGGTTCTGACCAGGCTGCCAGCTCTGGGGGCTGAGGATGGATCTGGGTTGCTGCTGGGTCCTTGGAAGCCTCGGGCTGAGCCGGCTTCTCAGGCCCTAGGCAGCCGTTATTCCTGCTTTGTCTGCCTGGCTTTCAAAAGGAGCCGCTCCAACCTCCATGAGATGGGGGGCAGCGGGGGTGGGGAGGATAGGGGAAGCTCCCTGCTCTGAGCACACTCAGGCCGCATCAGTGAAAGAACAGATCTGGAAGGAAACTTCCCACAGGCTCCTCAGATCCCACCTGCAGCCTCACACATTGGAAAAGGGCCATTAAGGGCCATTAAGATCAAAATCTGGGGTCAGCACAGTGGCCAGGAGCGAAGGGACAGCCCTGGGCCCACCTGTGACCACTTGCAGCTGCACCAGGGTTTCAGCCTGCAAAGGGCTCCCTCCCCTGACTCCAGGAACGCTCACAACCACCCCGCAGGAGAATCACCTCTGCTTGCCCAGCTTCAAAGAGGCTCTACTAGGAGCCCAGGTCACGCGCTGGAGAGTGTCAGAGGCCAGCTTGAACCCAGGGCCGCTCGTGCTCCATCCAGCTGTCTCCTGAGCTTGGGCAGCAGCTGGCTAGATGCCCACCAAACACAGCTCACGTCATTATGGTCACTGCAAAAGCCCCGGTGCCCTTTTCTGGCCTTGCTCACTTCCAAGAAACACAAGGTTACGGAGACTGGGCCACATCTGTGAGCCAGATGGCACGGCAGCGGGAGGGAGCTGATGTTGGGGCTCTGTGCAGGCGCACGAACCCAGCCCACACTGGTCCTTTCGGGGGGACCCCTTCCTCGGCTCCCTGAAGCATGTGCACGTAGGTCAGCCACTCTTCTCCTTGGGCTCCAGGGTTTCCACCGTGTTTGGGAGGAATAGAAAGGACACAGGCCCTGGAGCTAGGCAGACCTGCACCGGACTCTCGCCCTAGCACTCTCTAGCTGTGTGACCTAGAGCTGGTGGCTTCACCTCTCTGAACCTTGGCTTCCAACCTCCCAGCTGTTTGTGAAGGTGGAATGTCAAGTGCAAGCACAGCTGCTGGCACGTAGTAAACCCTCAATAAATGGCTGCCATTTCCACTGTGAGCATGGGGCCGCCCCACAGTGAGGCCCAGGCACGGGAGGAGACGAAGCAAGAAGGATGAGGCAAAGGCCCAAAGTGGTACCCAGAGCAGACATGGAAGCTTCCGTAGGAGCCACCGTGTGGGGCCCTTTTCATGTCGCCTCTGTGTGGGCTGCTCTGGGCTTCTGTCCCAGAATGCCCTCCCATCCCCTCGACACCCCAGCTGAGTTCACCAGCCTCACACGCTCCCTATTTCCTCCCCAGGGAAGGTCGCTGCCTGGGGACTTTTGAGCAAGCCCTGGGAACGCAGTTTGAGGCGGAAACAAGAATGATGCAGGAAAAAGGGGAAGAGAGGGGCCCAGACCTGCCTGGCCTAGAATCCTGAGCCCTCTGGGAGTAGCTGGGACTCTGGGAGGGCGGGGGTAGAGACCAACGTCCCTATGACCCTGACCTTCCAGTGAGAACAAAAACTGGGAAAAGAGTGACAATGGTAATAGCTAGTATCTGTCAGGCTTACACTGGGACATGCTGGAATCCAGCAAAAGGTAACATATTGGGTGTTACAGCTAACTCACTGGGTGCTTTCAATGTGCTCCCCATGTGCTAAGTTCCTTATTTTACATTGATTTTCTCATATGTTCCTTACAATCACTTATGAGTTAGGGGCCATTTTTATCCCCATTTTACAGATGAGGAAACTGAAGCTTCCAGAGGTTACAGCACTTCCTCAAGGTCTCACAGCTGGTAAGGGCCAGCATCAGGATTGGCTCCAGGCAGCCCACTGTGCATTTTCCTGGCTCCCCTGTAACACCAGACAATTCATGGTATTGTTTTGACAGAGCAACAACGTGAGTCAATATCTCATGGCACTTGGTCAGGTGTGTGTGTGTGAGTTGGTGTGGAAAGGGGGTTGTGAACCGAGAAAGCGTTTTCAGTATCAGTGGAGGCCATGTGGGCCCTGACCAGGGGACTTCTCATTTTATTTGTTGTTATACCTCTTTCCAGCAGTATTTCTCCCTCATATATTGTTTGCTTAAAAAATAAAAATAAATCAACAACCGAACAAAAAACACCATGATAAAGGAACTAGTTCTCCCCTCTGTCCTGCCCACTTTGCAAAGAACTGGGAATTTCATGCCTTCAGTTTACTGGGACTGGGCCATGCCTCTCAGATAACACAAGTGTTGGTTCCTCTTGGAATGTGTTAGATGGGAAGAGCAGTAGGTTAGGTACTAGGTCTCCTGTAGATGTGCTGTGTAATTGCAAACAAGTGTCTTTCCCTCTCTGGGCCTTAACATGATGGTGGGTAGAGGACTGGATTCCATGGTGTCCAGAGTCCTCTGAGCATCAGATAAGTGGGGATGGTTAGACCCCACGCTGTCCTCCTGGTGTGAGTGTCAGCATGAAGGAAGGCAAATGGTCTGCATTGGTCTGAATTGAGAGAGAGACACGGCAGCAAATACTGAGGCTGGAGCTCCCCTAGCTGCCTTTGACATCCTTTGCCCCCCTCCCAGCCTACTCTCAGCCCAAAGCAGCCCCAGTGACCTGATTCAGGTAGTTTTTCTACATCAGAACTTGAAGCCTCAGAGCATGAGTGCTGGTTTCACTCCCATTGCTCAGATGAGGAGACTGAGGCATGGAGAGCAGATGCAGTCAGTTGGAGGCCCCGCTGGAACTGACCCTTTCTATTCACTGAGGGATCCTAGTGGCTCAGATCTTAGCAAAGGGGCCCCACAGGAAAGAGGGAGAGAGGAGAGCCTTTAAGTTCCTTTGGCTTTGAACATGGAATAATCATGACTTCCTTTTCCAAATATCTTTTGGCCCTTCCTAGAACCAGATGGCGGATGTTTGGAATTTATGTTGTAAATAGTGTTTAAGAAGGCAGCGGGGGAGGGGGGCAGATATGTTACTCTCTCCAACCACCAAAAACAGGATCCAAGGGAGGGAATGAGGGAGGGGAGCTGACTCTGAGAAGATTTGGGGAGAAGGGAGAAGGATCATCTGGGGAGAAGGAGAAGGAAGAGAGAGGCAAGAAGTCAAAGGAAGAGAGATTGATGGAGTGAGAGAACAAGACAGAGAGAGGCAGAAGAAGAGGAGAAAGGGAAGGAAGAGAGGGCCATGGGTGAAGAGGGAGAAAGAGGGAGAGAAGGTGGGTGAGCGAGATGGTGAGGGGCTCCCCGGGTGCAGGCTCCATCTTGAGTTCAGGAGCAAACCCTTGTGTTTTCTAAAAATAGTTCAGCCTTTCCCTCAGCAGGGCTGGCTGCAGGGACGAGAGAGGCTTGTCCTTTTATGGTAAGAAAATTCCAGATCCTTAACGGGGAGCTGGGCCCACGCCTGTAGTTCTGGATAAAGCCCAGCCCTGGGGTCTGGGTTGTGACTTGGTGGCATTTCCTGGCTTGGGTGGCCCCACCTTTGGTGAGGAAAGGGCTGAGGTGGCAATGCTGGAGCTCCCGTGTTGGAGGTGGAAGGGCTCCTAGAGACATCTGGTCTACCCCATCTTTCTATTTGATAGGAGAAAACCGAGTCCCACACAGTGAGAGGGACTGTAGGCTTCCCATGTGGGGGCTTGAGGTGTCAAGGTAAATCAGTGCCCAGGTCACGTGAGGGTGGCTTACGTGCCCATTGTTATGGCGGGCAGTGTGGGCAGTGGAGGGAGCACTGGTCTGGGGTTTAGGAGACCCACAGCCCATCCTCAGTTGCTTGTGGTTTGCGGTGTGACCTTGAGCAATCTGCCAAATCCCTCTGTCTCAGATTCCTTCACTGGGGTGGTCTTAAGGACCTTTTGCCTCTCTGGGAATTCCAAGGCTGGAAAGCAAAGCCTGGGCACAGAGGCAGTGGGCAAGCTGCAGGCTGCTATTTTCTCCCCGTGCCGGGCCTACTTCCTACGCTGAGGCAAAGCTAAGATGGACCAAGACAGAGAGGAGTTCTATGGGAGACCGGGGAAGATGATAGATGGGAATCTTCAGCTGTCCACATTGGTTGGGTCCAGCCCCTCACTGGACACACTGAGGCCAGAGAGGACCTTATGTTCAAGATCATGCTCAAGGTCATGTGGAGAGTTGGGGCAGAACCAGGAAAGAACCCGGCCTTGGGTTTTTTCCTCTACAGCAGCGGTTCTCAACCCGTGGGTCGCGACCTCTTTGGCAGTCGAACAACCCTTTCGCAGGGGTCGCCTGAGACCATCCTGCACATCAGATATTTACATTACGATTCATAACAGTAGCAACATTACAGTTATGAAGTAGCAACGAAAATAATTTTATGGTTGGGTCACAACATGAGGAACCGTATTTAAAGGGCCAGAAGGTTGAGAACCACTGCTCTACAGGAAGCCTCCCATCTGCAGCAGCTGGCAACTTTGGGGACCATCTGTGGCCAGGAAAGGGGCCTTTCGGAGCAGAGCAGACAGAACTCAAGATATGCCTTCATCTTCTGACTACCGCTTAAAGACAGGCTGTCCTGGCAGGTCACCCACCTCTCCTTGGCCCCCCTCCCTTGGCTGCAAGCACCTTACCATGGTCTCATCCTGGTTGGAAGGCAGGAAAGAGGCGAAGAAGGACACATAGGACAGGGCAGCCGCTCTGGCAGTGTAGTCTCGGGCAGGTTTCCCCTCGTTAGCCTTCAGTTCTGCATCTGTAACACAAGAAGATGGCCTTGAAGGTGCTCTTGACAGGACTGTCAGCCCTAACAGGACTGTGACACAGTGAGTTTAGCACTCAGCACCAGGAAAGGTTATTGAGCCGGCACTGGGCTCACCAGGTGAATGAGATGGATCTAGTCATTCTCTGTTGCTTTGCAGTGCATTGAGTCAGGGACCCAATGCCCAGGGTTCCTAGTGGCCCCAATCCTCTTGTCAATTCTGGGAGCCTGGACTGACTCTCTGTCTCCACAGAACTCAGGTAGCTCTGGTCTCGAGTGTCCAGGAATGCTTGTTGGCCTGATCCGTGTTCATGCCCACTACCCAGACCCTGCCCAGGACTTTGCCCTTCCCTCCACCCTGTCCCACATAGCTGCCCCTCCCCCCACCGCCCCCCCTCGCTGCCCAGGCCCTGCCTGGCTCCTCCTCCCCATCTGCCCTGCACCTCCATCTCTCCATACTCGGTCTTTTTGTGCCTCAATCCAAAGAGGAGGCTCGCTTTCCTCTTCCAGCCTCCTGTGACCCGCCCCGCCCTCCCGCCCCCACCTACTGCTGGGGGAAAGGAGGGACAGGAAAGAAAGGGGCCAAAAATAAAGCATCTTGTTCTAAGCATCCCTGTGACCCTCCTGGAATTTCCATGTAAACTCTCTGGAGCGTGTGACCAGGGCTCTCAGGGGCCCTGGGCTCCTCTGCCTCATTCCTGCTGGGTGGAAGGCCATCGGCTGAGTGTCCCCCAGAGACCCGGCCTCACCACCAGGCTCCAGGTCTCCCTGGTGCTCCCTGGGAAGGGCAGGAGGCAGCAGCGTGGTGAAAGGAAGTGGGAGGGAAGGGAGTCCCTAGAGGCCCCCATGTGCAGCCAGGGCAGAATTGGTGTCATGCCCAGCTGGGAATCTGACATTCAGGCAGGAGGGGGGCTCAGCCCCATGAGACTGGCCCAAGGCAGCCAGGGCTGTGATGTGAAGTCCCAGTCTGGTGGTGGGAAAAGCCTGAAGCCTAATGTTTGACTTTTCTCTACGGTGTCACTGCTAAGGTTGCATACCTCTGGTGATGGGGAGCTCACGGCTTTACAATCACCTATCTCTCTTTGGATAGATTCTTGGAGATTCCTTCCCAATATCCTGATGACATCTGTCCCGCTGGGGATGCACCCCTGTCCTTTCCTGTTCCTCAGAAAGCTCTTCAGATCCCACCCTAAGGCCTCCTGTTCCATGGATGACATCTCAGAGTCACCAATGTCCAAGTCCTCAGGTCTCTCCCGGGCATTGGTTGCCTCCGGGTGGTGTTTTGGGGTTGGGGACAAACAGGCTAAAGAAAGGGACAGATGCCAAGAAGGACCTGTCCCTCTCCTGAGGCTTTGGTCTCTGGCTATTCAAGTCACTTCACGGTCCGGCCTTCCCCACTTTGCCAGCCTCAAACCTCACGGAGTTCCTAGACTTACCCTCCGTTTCAACTAACCGGACTTGTTCGCTCTTCCCTGAAAATGTCGTCCTAGCCCTGCCTCTGTGCCTTTGTGCACAGAGCTCCCCACCTGGAACGCACTCTCCTTTCTTCTCTGTCTGTCCAAAGTGTGCCACCCCCACTCCAACGCCCCACCCGAGGTTTTCCTCCCGAGAGTCTGAGCATCACTGTCATATATGGGGTGACTAGAGCTGCCCCCCTCCCCCTTTTCAAATCAAGCAACAGCACAGCCTGAAGAGCCCAGGGGAATGGAGGAACTTACCCGAGGGTGTTGGCTGCAGAGCCAAGGCCAGAGTCTTAGCCTGGTTCTCTCCCTTCCTCCCCCTCCTTTCAGCTTAGCTCGGCAGATGCCCTCAGGTCCAATGATCTTGTGGGGCCATCAGGGCAGACTGACCAGTGGCCTCCGAGCTCAGCACTCCTGCCAGGGGTGGTGCCATCAGAGGTGCAGCTGCCTTCCCTCTGGACACTTCTCCCATCCCTGTTGCCCTGGAGAAGGAGGAGGAGGGCCCCCTCTGCCTCATTGCTGCTGAGTGGAAAGCCATGGGCTTCCAGTTTTGGGCTTTCCACCTCCTTCAGACCATGGCTTGGGTCAGAGAAGGGTCTTTGAGGAAGGCGTTCTTGGTATATGCTCTTGGGGAGGAGCCAGGATGGGACTGCTTCTTCCAGCCTTGGCCTAGCTGACTGCCTCTTCCTCCACTCTCCCATGGGCTGTGCGGGCTAAGGGACAGCCTTGACCTCGGAGGCCCCCAGGGTACTCAGCCCCAGGGTACTCAGCCGCCCTTGTTGCTCACGAACTCACTGGGGTGGTGCTAGCATGTAAGCACATGGTCTCTGGAGTCAGCCACTCTTGGGGTTGAGCCCCAGCTTGGCTTCTTACAAGCTGTGTGACTCTGGGCAAATGACTAACCTTTCTGAGCTCCCAGGTGTCCTGAGAGACTATTCTTAGCTCAGAGAGTGCTGGGCAACGGATGTGGGCAAAGTTGATATGTGGCAATTGTTGTGTGTGTGTTTTTGTTGTTGTTGTTGTTAATCCTCATCCGGGATATTTTTCCATCGATTTTTAGAAAGAGTGGAAAGGGGGGTAGGGGAGACAGAGAGAGAGAAACAGATTGGTTGTCTCCTGCACACACCCTTACCAGGGCTGGGATGGAGCCTGCAATCGAGATGCCCTTGACCAGAATCGAACCTGGGACTCTAGTCCGCAGGCTGATGCTCTATCCACGGAGCAAATCCGGCTAGGGCCAATTGTTATTTTTGAGGGAACAGTTTATCCCCTCCCCAGGTGGAAAGAAGATTTTGAGCCCAGTACATCCCTCTTACCCCAAAAGATGCCTTTGGTATTCACAGTTTTGCAATTGCCTTTTATTGAGAACTTACTATACGCCAGTCACTGTTCTGAGTGCTGTATGAGTTTTAACTCACTTAATCAGACGGCTCAATAACCCAGCGAGACAAGTATCCTTATCATGTCAAGGCCATGCAGGTCCTACCAGGCAGATATGGGATTCAAACCCAGGCAGCCTGACCTCCCTCTGGACCTTTAACAACCAGCCCAGCACACCTCTGTCCCACCCCAGCAGCGTTCTGACCCTCGCTTGGTCACCTCACCACCGGGGCACAGGGATTCACCCCCATCCGAAGCCTCCTGGCTCCAGAGTCGGCCTGTTTCCTCACTCGAACAAAAACAGGCCCAAATTGGTCTCGGGGGGGCCACGAGAGCGGGAGATTCACGCTGTCCATTAAGGCCCATTGTGAATTGGAGAAAAGGTTTCTGTGGCAGAGCATTGCCACCAACAAACCTCTTTTGCAAGAGGGAAGGAGGCTGGCTCTCGAAATGTGTGGTGAAGCCCCATGGGGCCTGTCTAGACGGGCCCTTAGGAGGTGGCAGCCACTGCGGGCTCCCCCCACTCCCTGCCCCCCCCACCCCCTGAATTCCTGCTGATGGGCCCTAAGGCGACCTCTGATTGGACCACAGCCACCGCATACTGCTAGGCGGGGGGAGGGCCCCAGGGCAGTGCCCACTGCCAACCAGGGCCTGCAGAGCACTCTGCAGCTTGGTACATATGTAGGGCGATTTCTGGATACCCACATGGACAGGACATAGCAGCATTTTTGTTTCTCCTTACATCCCTTAGTACACAAATTTGATAGACACAAAATAAAGTGTAACATATATACTTCAAGAAATCTGATCATTTCAAGTGCTGTCAAGGAGGGGGCCCTCTGTAACGCCGGCAGGCATGTACCCCAGAACCCCGTAATGCCCTCTAGGTATAAATCCCAGAGAAACTCACGTGCTCTAGGAGATGTGGACAAAAATGGTCATAACAATAATCGGAAAAAGGTTTTTTTACAGAGGTTTGCAGGACCATGGCCCTGAGCCCAGGGGACTGTTTAGTTGGAAATTGCATTTGAGGTGCCCCAGGCACAGCCCAGAGGTGGAGACCTCAGCAACCATCTCCCCGGACCCCTGAAGGCTCACACACAGGAGTCAGACACAGCCCCGAGTTTCAGTGGTGACACTGGGCCTGGAACTTTCTAGTCCTCGTGGCTGTGTGTCGGCTCATCCCCAGAACTGGCTGGGCTGGGAAAGGGCTGACTTTGCCCAAAGATCTGCAGTGCAGCTCCTAGGGACCAATGGCCAGCAGACTCCTTTTGGTCCTGGGGCAGCGGCAGGGCGGAGGGAGAGCAGTGCCTCAGGAGACTTGGGTTCAAGCTCCATGCGGCCACTCTCTGAGACTGGTCTTCTCTGTGAGGTGGGTGGGAGTCCTTGTCACTGCTCACCTGAGAGTCACCAGGAAGTTCTGGGGTGGGGTGGTCCAGGGGCAGGGCAGGAGGTGGGAGACCTCTGGGGAGAGAGCTTCTGGGGCAGCCAGGAAATATACAGTGTCCAGGCTTAACAATTCACTGGCTGTGTGACCTTAGGAAAGCTACTGAACCTCTCTGTGTCTCAGTTTCCTCATCTTTACAGTGAGGATGAGGATAATAATTGCACCAACTGCACCAAGTTATTGTGAGGATTAGACGAATTCATTTGTGCAAAGGCCTTAGGTGGTGCTGGGACCGTCATAATGGCAGTCTCACTTTCCTATCCCTCCCACCTTAGGGAGCCCCAGACTGGGCAGGGAGACGGGTCCATTCCAGCTCTGCCATCAGCTCTCTGGCACCCAGAGCAGGGCTCTCAGTCTGTGGATTCCACTGCCTCTTTGCCAGAGTCCCAGGCTGCTTGACAGCACCGCATTCTCAGATCTCCATGTGCGTGGGAGCTTACAAAGCAGCATCCTGGGCCCGTCTCAGATTCCCTGTACTAGGTGAGCGTGCAGCGGCTTAGACACCACACTTAGGGAGACATGGCTCGTGGATGAGGCTCAGAGATGGCAAGTGGCCTGCCCAGGGTCACTTGTGCATAGTAAACAAGCCAGAACTGGACCCAGGCAGTTCCTTTTGGACCACGATGGCCTTGGGTCTCATGGGAGCAGAAGTGGGGAGGGGAGGGTGCTGGGCAGGACTGTGTCCATGTTGGGCCCCAGATGTGGCCAGAGTTTGTTCAGAAGAGCGTCTCCCAGTTCTGACCTCAGGCCTCTGCCTCTGCCTAGCTCTGCCTCCCTGATGCCCATCTCACATTGCCTGCTTTCCTCTGAGTCCCCACTTTACCCCCCTGAAGTCCTCTGCTGTCTTTCTTGCTGCTGTCCTGGAGATCAGCCCCTTCCCCACCAGAGGCTGCCTGACGCCACGCCTGCAGTCAGAGCCTCTTCAGCTCCTTTTAATCACTTGAGGCCCAACCTCCAAAAGTTCCCATCTGCTTGGACTAAGCAAGTGGTCAAAGGGCAGACGCATCTCAGGACTCCGGGGAGATTCCCGGCACCGGCTGCCCTTTAGCTTGAATGGGGCTCAGAAGACACATCCTGTGTGGAGACTGTGTTCCCCAACAGCTTCATGTATAGAGAGGAGGGTGCAGGTCAGAGAGGATAGGGCGCAGGTCGGAGAGGATAGGGCACCTGCCCAAGACCACCAGGTCCAGCACTGAGAGGCAGAGCTGGGGCTGACGCCCAGGCCCCATCCCCATCCCACTGCCCTGGCCCAGCCAGTACCCTGGCCTTCCTGCCTGTCCGCCTGTCTGCCTGTCCGCCTGTCTGCAGAGCCTGAGCTGATACGGCTTCTCCTCCAGATTTGCTTCTTAAAATCATTATTGGAAAACAGTTTTCCTTGCCAGGAGCCCCGGGCTCTTGGAGCTGTGAAATCAAACCTCATGGAACACAGAAGGAAGCACTGTCCGCCGAGGAGCCGGAAAGATGGGCCTGGACTCGGTCACAGTGGGGAAGTGGAGCCGGCAAGATGTGAGCAGTGTCCACTCCCCCTGTTCCCACCTCCTACCCCTCTCCTCCGTTTAATTGCAGTCACAAGAAGTCCTCGTAGCCAAAAGGACCACAGATCCCGCACATCCGTCAGGGCAGGGGGGTGCTTAGAGATCAAGTCCACCCCCTGTGCAGATGGGGAAACTGAGGCCCAGAGGGGCAGAAGGCACAGAGCAGGTTAGCAAGAGAGCAGCAAGGAATACACACCCAGCACGGTGTTCTCCTGGGGAGGATGCCACGAGCTCCCCCACCTCCCACATCTGCCACTGGTCCTTACCTCTCCTGTGTCTGGTCCAGGTGTGGCTCCTTGCGGCCCAGAGATGGGGGTCAGGCCATTTGGGGGATCTTTGAGGATGTCACTGCTTCTCAACTACACTGGGACTCTGGCACTCCTCACTGCTGCAGGGGCATTTTTAAACGACTGTCAGTAAGCCCCCAGCCCCTTGCTCGTTGCTCCCTGGCCAGAGGCCCTCTGCCTTTTACCTTATATGAGCTGAAGAGGCAAGCCCAGTGTTGGGGCAAGGCGGGTGCTGAGCCCTCCCGGGGCCCCCGATTGGCCCAGGCGCCCGCCATGTGACCGCCTCGCCTTGACCTGCCCCTGGTGCCGAATGTTGCTTTTACCCCCTAAGGAAGGAGTGGTTGACAATTTTCATATTTCTTCTAAATTTGGAGATTTCAGACAATGCTGGGAGGCTTGGCTCCAGCTGCCAGAGGCCCATGTGGAAGTCATTAAGCCCAAAAAGGGGGGCCAGGGGAGAGAGGGAGGCAGGGAGAGGAGGAGGAGGAAGGGGGTGGGGGCCAGAGTTCTGAGGGTTGCCAGTTGTCAGCCTGGGAACATGAGCAAAGCCTGGGAGTAAGCTGTGTGTGAGAATTTCCTTCCTCCTCGCCGTCCCTGTGTCCCAGGACTGGAGTGGGAGTGCTGAGATTTCCTGGGAACCTTTAGCGGAGGAGACTTCAGTTCTAGCTCCTGGGGCCTAGAGGGTGGTGGTCATGGCAAAGGACTGGGGACCATGAGGAAGCAAATCCACTCTCCAGAAAGCGGGGGCCCTGACAGGCCAACCCCATCACTGTGCAAAGGAGGCTAGGGGCCCAGGAGGGAAAGCGTGCCCTCGTCATAGAGGCGCTGCCACAGGACAGGAGCTTGAGTCCAGACACCCCAGTCTCTCCTTTTGCCGCCATCCTAGTTATCAGAGATGCCCATCTTGCCATACTTCTCCTTTCTCACGCTGGCCTCTTACAGCTATCTTAGCATTTCTTTCATGCCCCAGGGCCTTTGCACTTGCAGTTCTTTCCCCAGAGCTGGCTCCTCCTGCTTCTGGTCTCAGCTCAAAAGTCACCTCTAGATGAGGCCTGGCCTGGCCGCTGTATTATTACCCACCATTGCCCCTGCTCGTTGCCTTCCGAGACTGCCACACATATACCCTTATTTCACATATCTCCTGGGTTAGTTGCTCGTTGTCTAGCTCTTCCAGGGAGTGTGACCCCCTGAGCAGGATCTGTGTCCCCAGGCCTCCCACAGTGCTGGTGCAAGATGGCCAGAAAGACAGTTTATGGAGGGGCAGCCGCCAGCACTGGAGCAGCTGCTCTGAGGCTGGAGGAGGGCTCCTCCCAGTGGCCAGCCGCGCCCTGAGCCCTGAGCCCTGAGCCACAGGCTGCTATCCCATCCCAGCCCTTTGTTGCTCAGAACTTCCCTTCTGTGGCTAGGGGGCTGGACCATAGCTACTTCCATTCACATTTTAATTCCCGGTCCCCTGGCTCCTGGCTGCCCCCCTCCCCCCTCAGGGCCTGGATTCCCTCCAGCACAGGACCTCGTGCCATCCCATGTGGGGCTAGTGGCCACGAGGGGTGTGGGATGCTCAACCTGACACAGTCCCTGATCTCACAAGGCCCCGGGTTAGCAGGGCAGCCTCACCTCCTTCCCTCTGAGTAAATAATCCTCCTGATGTGGGAGGCCTGTGGGCCTGTTACTGCCCTGTGCTTCCCAGCCAGTCAGCTGTTGCTCTGAGCCTCACCTTCCTCCTCTGTGGAATGGATGATAAGGCCTGCCTTGCAGCATTGCCCTGAGGGTCAAGTGGGGCGGCCCCTGCTGTCCTGGGGATGGGTCAGGCAGGGGCTCTGCTACTGCCCCCAGGTGGAGGGGTGCCGACGAAGGGTTAGCCCAGGGCCCACTTCGAAGTAGGTGCTCAGTGAGCATCCGTGTTGTTGAGTGTTGTGACTCTGGAGCCGACACACAGCAGACTCACTATTCATGTCATCCCTTTCCTTCCTGAACCAAGGAGATGGGTTCCATTCATACGGTGGGGCGGGGGGTGGGCGGGTGTAAGACCTTGGGCAGGGAAGGCGTGGAACCCACTCCCCACCATGCTCAGGGGGCCAGGTTAACACTCCAGGCACCACCAACAGATCCCAGGGCAAAGATGAAGCCCCCCAATAAAACCATCAAGATTATGGAAAGTTCACTCTGGAGATTGTGAAACTTAATTTATGCTTCTGTTAGTTCTACTACTGTATGAGCCATCAGAGTTTTCATCCAGATTGAAAGGAAAAACAGAAAAACTTCCAGTCTAAGTTGTGTTGAGAGCCACCATGCCCCAAACTCTGGGCCTGGCTAAACCCCACCACGCTGTTATCAGAAAGTTCATTATCAGAGGTCAAGACAAGGAAGTAAAGCCACCGAGAGACAGACTCTAGGACATCCTAGGAGAGGAGGTGTCCTGGCACCAAAGTATCTTAAAAGGCTAGCTTAATGGCAGCCATCTGCGACTCAGTGTCATAAATCTGCCTCAAACATTTCAAAGCCGTTTTTATTTCCTCCCATACCCCCTCTTGGGAGTATGAGTGTTTTAGGTTTATTAATCACTGTGTGAAGTGGCTTTTCGTTCCAGACTGTGGCAAGCAGCCTTGAAATCCCTCCATTCCCAGAGGAAACAGGTCACTGATACTCCTAATATATGTGGGTAAGGCGTCTTGGGAGGCAAAAGGAGGGCTTTTCTTAGGAGCTGGGGATGAGAGTGTATGTGTGGTGAGTTCTGTGTCTTTAGACAGTGTGTTTAGTCAGGGGCAAGGGGAACCTCAAAGAGGAGGGGCCTGAAGAACAGGAGACTCATGGGGCCTGGGACTCCTACAGGTGATCAGGGAAGAGCTTGCATTGGGACAATTAGAGCCTTTAAGAAGATGGAGTTCAGATCTACGTACGAAGGACTTGGAGGGTGGTGAGCACACAATGCAACACACAGATGTCGTATTATAGAACTGTACACCTGAAACTTATATGATGTTACTAATCAGTTACCTCAATAAATTTAATTAAATAAAAAAGAAATTGATAACTCTTTAAATTAAATTAAAATTTTTTATTTTAATTATTTTAAACTGTATTTTTTATTGATTCCTGGGAGGAAGGGAGAGGGAGAGAGATAGAAACATCAATGATGAGAGAGAATCATTGGTTGGCTGCCTCCTACATATCCACTACTGGGGATCAAGCCCGAAACCTGAGCATGTGCCTGACTGGGAATTCAATTGTGACCTCCTGGTTCATAGGCTCAACTGCTGAGCCACACCAGCTGGGCAAAATTGGTAACTCTTAAAAATGAAAAAAGGACTTTGTAAGTCAGTGGAGCTACTCAAGAATGAAATGGACTAAAGGGCTGTCTTGATAAAGTTGTGCACTCTCTGTTCCTGGAGGAATGCAAGCAGAGGCTGAGTGACAACTTGCAAGTCCCTCCTAGTGCTGAGATCCTATGAACTTCAGCACACACTTCATGTTTTCACTCCCAACCTGTCCCCAACCACCAGCCCTGACTTCACACCGATTTGACCCCAAAGGCATAGCTCAGAGGTGACCAGTGGGAGACAGTTACGTATTAAAAAGGGCCATAAGCTCTGAGTTTAAAATCAAGCTCCATGTGTTTTATTGGATGAGCGTAAGGCTTTTGTTTCATTGGTTTAATTTGATTCTGACAGGCAATAGTCAATTAGTGAAGACACTTATAATTTGTAACCAAACCAATTTCTCAAAATATCATTCCGTAGAAAGCTGTGCATAGCATATGAATGAGGTTAAAATCATGGTACAGAAGAAGATATATGGTATTATCCCATTTAAGTAAAATGCTGTGTCTGTGAAATTACAATGAAATGCCACTACAATCCTATTAGGATGGCAATAATCCTATATAATAAAAGGCCAGACCATAAGCATAACAACTAGAATGAGTGCTCAACCAGTCGCTATGAGGTGGGGCGGGGGAAGGGGGGATGCGCGGACGGCAGCGAGGGGAACCAGCTGGCTGGTGGTGGTGGCAGTGGCCAGGGACTGACGAGTGAGCGGACAATGGCCCTGATCGCAGGTTAGGTCTAGGGACCCTAACCACACACAATTTCGTGTGCTGGGCCTCTAATAATAATAATAATAATAATGGAAGAAGAACCTCCTAGTTACTTAGATACTTGTACACTGATGTTCATAGCAGCATTATTTATAATAGCAAAATGTGAAAATAATCCAAGTGTCCATCAGTGAATGAATGGATAAACAAAATATGATATATTATATATACACACACACATATATATGTACAATGGAATGTTATTCAGCCATAAAAAGGGATAAATTCTAGTATGTGCAGAACATGTATAAACCTTGAAAACATGCTAAGTGAAATAAGTCAGACACAAAAGGACAAATACTGTACAATCCCACTCACCTGAAGTGTCTAGAATAGACAAAATCACAAAGACAAAGGAGAATGATGGTTGCCAGGAGCTACGGGGAGGGGAATAAATTTGGGATGTTGAAAAAGTTCTGGAAACAAATAGTGATGATGGCTGCACAGCACTGTGAATGTACTTAACTGTATACTTAAACATGGTTAAAACGGTCCATTTTATGTTATCTCTTTTACCATAATTTTTTAAAAAAAGATGTGTCCTGTGTGTGGGGATAAGTGTGGGTGAAGCCAGGTGCCCTGCTGGAAGCTGAGCTTGTCTGACCCTTTGTCTACCGCACAGACAGGCACTACAGTCACTGTGAAGTACTTGAAGGGAGTGTCTCCGGGGAAGGCAGGGAGGGTGGGTCTCCCACTGTCTTGGAAAAAGGATGCAACAAACCTTTTCTGCTGGTCAGTGGGGAAGAATGGCAGTGTCTGTTGCAGGGAGGCACAATGGTGTATACAGTCCAAATCCCTGTGATCCCTGGCATTCAGGTGCCGATAGGAAGAGGGACAGCTTGTGTTAAAGGGCCCTGGATGGTTGGCTTGGAGCCCTTCACCGGTCAAGGGAGAATGTTAGCTTCCATCTCTGTGGCTGGCTGCCTTGGGAGTTGGGGACTTGACCCATAGCTTGTGTATGTCTCCCTGAAGCCAGCTGCTGGTCAGACATTCATGACAGACCACAGTCAGCACATTGACACAGCACCAGAACACCAGATGGGACTGGACAACGCCCCCACCCGAGACCCTCGGACCCATAAGAGGAAGGTGGTGAGAGTCTTGGAGAGAGCGGCTGCACTGCAGGTCTCACCTCCTGCTGTGACCAGCACAGGGGCCTTGAACATCTGAACTCATAAGGCCACTGAGTCACACTAATGGCATCCTGAACCGGGCGAAGGAACACCCCAGTAACGTGTGTGTGTGTGCATAAGATTGCACATGTGTGTGAAAATGCAGTTAGATATTTGAAAGAATGTGGGAAGTTGGGTAATTCTGGCTTATTCTATTACTGTTATCTGTACTTGACTTTTTCCCTAATTCACACTGAGCATTTGTTGTGTTCGCTATCAGAAAAGAGGCAATTATCACGTTAAAAAGGCACATAACAGGTCCATGACAATGTACTTTGTGTTAGAATTTCCGTATGCCAAGTATGCAAAACTGAAAATGCAACACTGGGCTGTTTGACAAGGAGGAACCTGTCAGGGTTCATGGTGGGAAACCATTCCTGTTAGTTTAAGCAGAAAGGGATTTCCGACAGGGAACTGGGGGCTTACACACTTGCTTGAAAGGCTGGGGAAGCTCCAGGCAGGGCCCTGACAGGACTGGGTCGGCCGCACCACTGAGCTGTCACTCTAGAGCAGCTGCTGGACCCTTCAGAAAGGACCCTTCGGCTGCTCCTTTGAGAACCCATACTGTGCTGAGGGCAGGGGCCAGGAAGCCATTCTCGCCACTGCCATGACTGTCCTTCGACACCCACAAAGCCAGCGATGGCTCTAAGAAGTGTCTTGGGGCTGCCATGCTAAAGTACCACAGACTCCATGACTCAAACAACAGCAATGGGCTGCCTGTCAGTTCTGGAAACAAGAACTCCAGGATCAAGCTGTGGCAGGGTCGGGTCCTTCTGAGGGCTGTCCAGGCCTCTCTAGAAGCTTCTGGGGGTTTGCTGGCAGTCTTTGGCATTCCTTGGCTTATAGATGCATCAGCCTGCTGTCTGCCTTTATGTTTACATGGTTTCTCCCCGTGTCTGGCTCCCCCTTTTATAAGGATATCCATCATATTGGATTAAGTCCACCCGACTTCAGCATGACCTCATTGGAACTAATCGTATCTGCAACTGCCCTATTACCAAATTAGGGGGTTACAACGTCAACATATGAATTTGGGGGTGGGGGTGGGGGAGGACAGAGTTCAGCTCATACATGAGTAATGGAACATTGCTGTGGAAAAACACATACAGAAGCGCTTGATGTCAGCTACAATGATGAAGCAGGAATATGACCTTCATTCAGAACCAGAGAAAGCCTGGGAAATCTTTTAGCTTATTAGGCTCTGCAGTAATGAAGGCATTCTAGGAGTAGGTTGAAATGGACGCTCTGTCAATCCACCAAACCACCCTCCTAAATCCAGCACCCTCTACCCACCACCCACACCTGGTCATTTTGTGGCTGGCTAAGTGCACACCACCAAGCACATGAACTTGGGGTACTAGAACAGCACTGTCCTCAGAAACCAGGAGTTGGGAGTCAGAGCTCTGACCTTTTCCTCAACTTGTAGGGTGACAGCCACGGCTAACCAACACCCACGGATCGGAAGTCCCACCATCCACAAGCCACTCAACAAGCACTGTGGTATTCACTGTTACGACCGTACGCTAGAACCTTATGCTGCTCATTGGTAACTCACTCCATACATTTTCCCCCACAGGCTGCCTCGCGCAACTGTGTTCTTTTAGTTTTTCTTGCTACCCTAAGATTTTTTTAAAAAGGTAGCTGTCTTCTCCCAACCACGACCAATTGCCTGCCATCGCTTACTGGGGGACAGTGGGTAACGGATTATCTCAAGCTGAGCCTCAGTTTTTTTTTGTTTGTACCATAATGGGGTTGGAAAACTTGTTACTGAGGAAGGGACAGAGAAAACAGTCACACACACTGGCTGTAGTTGCTTCTGCTTCGGAGTGGGGAGGCCTGACTCACTTCTAGGTGACTCTGATGATTCATGAAGGTGAGGCCTCTTGGGCCCAACCCAGAGAAGAGGAAAAGAGAGGGAATGCAATGATCTTCTTCATTTATTAATATTTATATCTATATCTATCTATCTATCTATCTATCTATCTATCTATCTATCTATCTATCTTATTGATTTCAGAGAGGAAGGGAGAGGGGGAGAGAGATAGAAACATCAGTGATGAGAGTGAATCATTGATCGGCTGCCTCCTGCACATCCTCTACTGGGGATGGAGCCCGAAATCCGGGCATGTGCCCTTGCCTGGAATCAAACTCTTCAGTTCACTGCCCAATGCTCTATCTACTGAGCCAAACTGGCTAGGGCTAAAATATATTTTTATTGATTTTAGAGAGAGAGGAAGGGAGAGGGAAAGAGAGAAAAAAAAAATCACTGAAAGAAACACCAATCAGCTGCCTCCTACATGCCCCCAACTGGGGATGGAGCCCAAAACCTGGGCATGTGTCCTGACCGGAATTGAATCTCAATCTCCTGGTTCATGGGTTGACGCTCAACTACTGAGCCATATCAGCCGAGGCCTTTCCTGCTATTAACAATGCAGCAAAGCCTGTCCTGGTGCCTGTGTCATGCATGGGTAGGGGGGACGCTCTTTTGGACAAAGGCCTGGAAGAGCAGTTGTTGGATCATAGGTCGCATGCATTAGTGATTCTGAGATATATTGTCCCCTGTGGGCAGAGGTTGTAACCAGTATGTCCTCCCCTCCATGGAGGCAGCCTGGAGGAGAGGGAGGAGAAGGATGAGAACCTGGGAGGAGAATACATAGATAAAAAAAATAGAAATTAAGAAAAATAGAAGTAAAAAAATAGAAGAACCTAATATTTTTCCTTAGGCTGGAACCATACCCAATATTGGAAACCACAGGTCTAGCTTTAAGAAAGCATAGAGCTGGCTTGTCCAAGGGACTTAGAGGCATGCGTGCCTGTGTGTGTGTGTGTGTGCGCGCAAGAGCACATGCACTAACTCGGGAATGGCGGTGTTGGGAGAATTGGGACATGGGAGGGATTTTCTTGAGTGGCGGGGGCCTAGGTTGAGCTGGCATCGGAGGCCTGAGTGAGGAGGGGGCCGTGGTTGTGTGGTAGATGGGCTGGGCCATCATTGTCTTGGCTTGGGAGCAGCTTGGCAAGATCCCTGTACCCCAACTTCGACTGCATGAGATGGGGAGCCTTTCAGCTTCATAATGATCCCATTCCTCACCCTTAGATGAGTCCCCTTAGATAAGTCCCTTCCACCTTAAATGATGAACTTAACTATGGGGACTTAGTTATGTATTGTATTATAATTACATATAACATTAGAGACTTCCGTCTTTATTTCTATCTTTTCTAATTCCTATTTTGTGTGTGTGTATTAAAGGAATATAGTACATTAGCATAATAGTACTTTACAGAATTTGAAAAGAATTGTTTTGAAAAGTAACCTACTTAAAATTTAATTATTTAAATAGATACAGAGATCCAGCTAGCCCCTAGCCCATTTTCCAGGAGAGGGAGAAGGGCTTGTGCTAACAATGACTGCCATTGCAGGGGGCTCCATTTGACAGGAACTCAAGAGTAATGCAGTCATTGCTTTGCTTGCTCACTGTAGAACAGATTCATATTCACTGCCTGTGTGTGAGAGGGTTATGGTAACAGGGGGGTTATTGGAGACAATTTCCAACTATGAACAACCTGGTTGGTGGGATTAGGGAATATTACTTCAATGCCCCCTCTAGGCCTTGGCTTAAGTTTTACGTGTTCATCTCTCCCCTCCGCTGCTGAGGCTCCCTCCCTGCCTCCCCACCTTCCTACCCCCACCCCACTCACTCTTTCCATCTGACACCCCTCAGCCAGCCCTTGGGACTGCAGGCTGACTCCAAGCCTTTCTAAACCACCCAGGACTGTTAAACAAACCCTATAATTAGAAGCCAGGTTTCCTAAACGAAGTGAAAAATGTAACGCTACCCTCTGTTTGTTCACTGGATGCTCAACGCATGTCCCATGACCCAGAGGCGCTGTGACTGGGTTTCCAAGAAGCCTTAATAAGGTAATGTTTACAAAGTTCTTGACTTTACAACTCCGCTGGAACACAACTCTTGTGAAACAAGGAAAAGCCACGATTCCAGAGGGATACCCCTACCCACACCCGCGCCCCACCCTGTCCCAGCGGTGAGGAATGTTTCCCCTCATGGGGTATGTGGAGAGCCCCAAGACTTGGGTTAAAATAAGTGAGTTCTGGCCCCAAATCTGACCCTGAATGGCTGTGTGACATTTTATCAGTCTCTTTCCCTCGCTGGACTTTATTTTTAAAAGTAAGTCTATGAATTCGGTAAAGTACTATTCCAGTCTCCCTGTCTGGAAAAGAGAAGAGATGATAAGACTCGCTTGTTCTAAAAGTCCCTTCAAACTGTGACATTCTGCAGTTTCGTTCTGTGCCTCTCTGCCACTGGGTTTGTCTCAAGCAAGGTTTCTTCTCCAAATTCGACCTCCCTTCTCCGGACTCCACAGAAGCACCTGGGAGTGAAACTTGAACTGGGTAAATCTAGTTTGGTGTTGCAAGACCCATAGGTATACCTCTCCCTCCCTTGGCTTGGAACACCCAAGGGCCTCTCTCCTGGGATAAACTGCACAAGAAATAATGTGAACATAACTCGTAGAAAATAAAACAACAAAAAGAACTGTTTAACTCTTTGCAGGATTTCAAACTGGTCAGTGTGAGGAGCAAGGGAAAGAACAGGGCTGTGCTCTCTGGAGATGGTAGCCACTGTTAATATTATATTAACATCATAATAGCTGACATTTATGGGTTCTTTCTATGAACCAGACTCTGCTGAGGACTCACATCCATCCTCTCAGATAATCTCACAGCAAATCTGGGAGGTACTTTCTCATCATCCTCATGTACAGATAAGAAACAGACAGTTAAAGAGAAAGAATTTTCTGAGAGAAAGTAAGTGGTTGAAATAGAGACTCCAGAACTCATTCTTGATCTCTATAAATCTGTTGCCTGCACACCTCTGATCCTTAGTGGAAATCAATGACGTGATGAAGCTTCCATCACTCGGTGTCCCTCAGTGATTTCAATGAACAGAGCACGCCCTGCAGCCAACCTGTGAGGACACGTTCCCTGGGCTAAGCTTCCAAGATCTGAGGGCTGTTTGTTACTGCAGCACAACATGGCCCCTCCTGACTGATAGTCCTTGTCGTAGGGCAGAGGGAACAGCTTTGTTCTGTGTATTATCAAAGAGTAAATTTGTCACCAGCAGAGGAAAGGGAGGTAGACATTTAAAAAAGGAGAGACTAATAAGAAACTCAAGAGTATTGAATAGGAGCATCATGGAGAAGCCAGCAAAATGACCAGTAAGGTCTCGTTGAGCCTGGGGCTCTAAGAAATGGTCTAAAAATTGAGGAGATTTGCAAGTGATTCTGGAATGACGAGGTCAGAGATAATGGGATAGAATGCAAGGGAATGCCAACCTGGAAGATAGTGATTGTGAACATAGATAGCTGTGTGGTCACCAGACTGAAGAGCCGAACAAGGCCAGCTTTTCCAAGAACACCCTACTGAAGAGAAGAGTTTGGGATCCCAACCCTTGAATTTCCTCTGGAACTGACTCAGAAAACATTCTCCCTGGTACCAGGCCCTCTCGCCAAACACATTTCCCTCCAATGTAGATTTACCGCAGAACAGAGCGAGGCCATGTCAGAAATCATTTGGATGACCTCTGGCACTCTGTGTACACCGCTGAGTGACAGGCAAGGGTGCCCACCGGTAACTGCTGCTTAGCTTCAATGCTCCCGTCCTATGCTGGGGCACAGGTTAGCATGGGTGGTGATCAAAAGTGGCTTCAGTGGCTCAGGCGTTCATCCTAAGTTCTGTCCCCTTTTCTGTGCTATATGACCATGTGCTATATTTCCTTTCCCTGGGCCTCCATTTCCTCTTTTGTAAAATCTTTATATTCACATGGGGTTGATACACAGTAAATAAAGTCAGATATAAAAGTGCTTTGTAAATGGTCGAGTGATATCCACACACCCAGGGTGTCACTCTTACCACCAGGGCGATGATCGGCAGCATCTGCCTGGTTCCTGCGGCTGGACCATTTCGGTCTGCCAGGATCAGAAACCTTGAAACTATCTTCTAACATAAAAGCAGTTATGG
>PVJC01011797.1:0-40872 GCA_004026665.1 Murina feae | reverse complement strand
AGAAAGGCATGAAATTTTAAAAATTGTTTTAATTTCTCCCTTTTCCAACAGCTCTGACTCCTGCCACCTTTCCCTAATGTCTAAGAGTTTTTTTGTAGCCTTTCGGAGAATATTTAGTAAGGTAAGCACATATACAGAGAGACACACGCACATACACAAGTAAATAAAATGGCTATAAATGTAAATGTTCTTTTTACTTTCACAAAATATAATCTTGGCACACTGTTCAATACTTTTTAAAAACTGTAATTGTGTATTTTCCCATTCTTTCCATGTTAGTTGACACAAAATCACCTGCTTTTATTTAAGTAGTTATATATGGCTAATGTTTCATTTTATGTAATTATTATTTTTCTTTTTTTTTTAATTTTGTTTTATTGCTTAAAGTACTACAAAGAGTGTTAAATAAGTCTCCATTTTTTCCCTTGACCTTCCCCCGGCCTCCCCTACCCCCAGCATCTTGTGTCCATTGATTATGCTTATATGCTTGCATGCAAGTCCTTCAGTTGATCTCTTAACTCCCCCCCAACCCTCCTGAGCCTTCCAGCTGTAGTTTGACAGTCTGTTCAATGCTGTTCTGCCTCTGTATCTGTTTATGTTCATCAATTTATAATGGCCTTTATTATCCATAAATAAGTGAAATCATGTGGTATTTTTCTTTCATTGACTGGCTTATTTCACTTAGCATAATGCTCTTCAGTTCCATCCAGGTATTTTATGTAATTATTATGATTAAAAATTAGCTTGAAATTGATTTATTATATGATCAATTTCAAGCTAATTTTTATTTGTAGAATGAGGAAAGGGTAGAGATTCTTTTTTTTATTCTCACTAATTTTTAAAGAAAGGACTATAACTTTTTTAAAAAAAATTGGAGCAGGTAAACATTCTTTTTTTTTCCTATATGTGGCTATACACTTTTTTAGCACTATTTAATGGGAAGATTTTTCTTTCTAGTATATAGAAATATCACTGATTTTAAATTTTTGATCTGATATCCTATAATTGTTATAAACTCACTTATTAATTCTACTAGCTTATTTTTGTAAATTTCATCAGATTTTTAAATATAGATAACCATATTACCTTCAAATAAAGTTCATTTTATTTACTTTTCTTCAATTTCCAATCTGGATACATTTAAATTCTTTTTCTTGCCTTATTGCACCAGCTCCACCACACTGTTGAGTAGAAGTGGTGAGAGCAGACATTATTGCCTTGTCATAAGGTGAAAGCATTAATTTTTTCACATTAACTGTGATGTTAACTTTTCCTAGGTTGAAGAAATACCATTTTATTCTTAGTTTGCTGAGCATTAAAAAAAATCCTGAATGAATGTTGGATTTTGTCAAGTGCTTTTTTTGCATCTATTTAGATGATTAAATGGTTTTTCCTTTTCACACTGTTAATATGATGAATTTAAGCGTGTTTTGTTTTTTGTGGGTGTTTTGTTGTTGTTGTTACACACATAGATTATCTACTGGTAAAATAGTGGTGTTTGAAAGATTGTGACTATTGTCTTAAAAAATATTAGGCCAATTTATACTCTCATATTGCCTTAAGTGCTCATTTCTCCAGATTCTTCTCAATACTGGATATTATAAACTAAAAAAAATCGTGTCAGCTTGATAGGAGATAAATAGTATCTCAATATTTTGATTTGTACTTTAAAATTTACGTGTAAGATTTAGCATCTTTTCTATGTGTATTACACATTTGAATTTATTTTATTTTAGGCTGTGTTTTTTTTTCTTAACCTATTATATATATACTTGATAACAAATAACTCTTGATGTAAATATTTTTTCCTAGTTTGTGTTTGGAAAAATGTTAATACTTAAAAAGATTGGCTGTAGAGAAGTTTTTGTTCACACTTTTTCTCCCCCAGAACTTTATACCCATAGATTACATATTTTCTTGTGTTGACTACTGAGTATTTTGTTTGCTTTTAATTTTGTTTTAGGGTGTGTGTGTTCTGTGTATCTGAGAAATTCTCTCTCTGCCTTGACATTCAGTAACATTACCAGGAACTGTCTGTCTGTCAGTCTTCACTGCACACATCCGTTTTAAGGACAACATGTAAAATTTGTTCAGTGGATTCCTTTTATTGCTGAAGTCAAGGCTCAACTTGGACTATTCTTCATTTTCCTTCTAGAACTTTCATTGGCTGCCTGGGTGGGGCAAGGGGAGGCGCCCACTCAACTAGTGAATGTGCAAGCTTTTCCCTCTTCCTTATGTGGCTGTGCTTAATCTTGGGCAGACTCAGCTTCCATGTCATTGGGCAGTTTCTCTTTCAGGGACAAGATGAAAAAGATTACAGATTTTCGTGGTGATAATCTTTTTGTTCATTTTGGCATCTGTATATTGATGTCCTCTCTCTTTTCCCTCTTCAGGAAGAAAGAGCAGGAGTTGGATGGGCAGGAGAAGGTCACTTGCTGTCTTCTGCCTATTGATTTCCCTGCGCCATTCAGCGGTCCATTAGTTTCTCCTAACTACAGCTCCGTATTTAGAGCAGTTTGGGCTGGGACATCGGCCACAGAGTGGGACTGTCCGTGCCTCACTCTGTGGGAGGTGGATTGGGAAGGTGACTTTCCGACAATCAAATGCCTGGGTGTTCTTGTTGATCTTATATTAGTGGTTTACTGTTTCCTGTGAAAGTAAAGTGCTAGCACATGTAAGACTTTGAGATTTTTTATTAAAAATTTTTTTTATTGGTTTCAGAGAGGAAGGGGAAGACAGATAGAAACATCAATGACGAGAGAGAATCATCAATGATGAGAGAGAATCATCATCTACTGGCTGCCTCCTGCACAGCTCAGAATCTGGGCATGTGCCCTGACCAGGAATCGAACCCTGACTATGTGGTCCATAGGTCGATGCCCACCCGCTGAGCAACACTGGCCAGGCACTTTGAGACTTTTTAGAGTATTATCCAGGGTGGTGGTGTTGAAATGCTTCAGGGAGGTGGGATTGATCATGTGTATGAATAACGAAATGTGTACTGACATACATTAGTTATGCAGAATTTTATAGAACCTTCTTTTTTAGAAACTGAAAAACATACACAAGTAAACAGACTATAATAATGAACTCCCATATTCTCAGCTTTAATAATTATTCCCCAGGGCCAACCTTATTTCATAATATGGCTCTTCCTGTTTTTTCTTCTCACATATCCCCAGACATATTATTGCACCTGTACCTATTTCAGTTTGTGTTGTTAAACGATAAGGACCTTTTAAAAAACATAATTACAAATACAATTATCACAACTAAAACATAGTTAACAATGCTTTCTTAACATCGTCAGATTCCTAGCCAGTTATTTGATCTAATTATTCATAAATGTTATAATTTTTAGCTTCTTTTTGTGACTCCATACTTGATTTCACATTTGATGTGTATTCGAAGCCTCTTTGAATCCTGAGGTTACCCTTTTCAATCTATTTATTTTTATTTGCGATTTATTTTTTGGAGGAATTGGGTTGTTGGTCTTGGAGAGTTTCTTTGAGAGACTCTGAGTCTGGATTTCACTTATCGTAGGCACATGATACTGTCTAACTCAGCGGTTCTCAACCTGTGGGTCGCGACCTCTTTGTCGGTCAAACGACCCTTTCACAGGGGTCGCCTAAGACCATCCTGAATATCAGATATTTACATTACGGTTCATAACGGTAGCAACATTACAGTTATGAAGTAGCAACGAAAATAATTTTATGGCTGGGTCACAACATGAGGAACTGCATTTAAAGGGCCAGAAGGTTGAGAACCACTGGACCAGTTGCCCTGTCCTTTTTATTTTCATTATGCATAATCTAGACGCTAATCAGATTCAGGTTTAATTTTTTTTTTCAGTGCTATTTCTCAGACAGTGGGGTATTCTTCTATCAGGGAGCATAATGCCTGACTTTCTGTAATGATAGAAATTTGTGGAATAATAGTTGCCAAAGCAAACCTTAACATAGTTCATGGTTTATTTTTGAAAGGTACGTCCTCTGCTGATAATTGAAACCAAAACTCCTAAGGAAGTCTTTAGACATTCAATCCTGATAAGATAAAGCAGAAGCTGGGTATTAGTTTACAGCCATATGTGAAATGGACATGAGCTGTGTCACCCAGGCCAGTGCCCTCCCCTCTGGTGGGAGGGAGCTGGAGTTGGAGCTGAGTGTTCTGATGGGGTGGCCTCCCCTGCTGCTCCCTGCAAGCAGGGGTCATGCCCAGTCCATTTGTACTCATCAACAGAACAAACATGGCGAGCCTGCTTTCTCAGCACTGTAAGGAGGCCTGGCTAAGAGTTTGTCTTCTAAAAACAAACAGATAAGAAAAATACAATTGTTCCAACTTCCAAGAAACTATGTTACTGCAAGGATAAAACCTCTTACTAAATATATATCTATTTATCTATCTTTTTATCATCTATTACTCTATCAGCTTAAGTAATGAAGAGTTTTGGCATTTCCTAGATATTTGGTTAATAATGATGTGTGGATAAAGATAGGAAAATATTCCTTTAACACCTTTGTAACACTTCACTTTCCTAGGTGATGTCCCCTTTGTTTTGCTAATTGGTGTTCCTGGTAGTGGACGGGTTTGGATGCCACAGGAATAAGGGGGACAACAGAATCTTGCTCTCAGAGAGCAGCAACTTTGCTGAGAAATCATTGGTGGCATTGGGTTACGTAATACTATATACGAAAAAACAGTGCTCACCAAGTCTCCACTTTATGGCCACTGCACACACAGGCAACTCCAGGCCAACAGGGTTTCTGATTGGTTTGTAAACTGCGTGAACCTTCCCCACACTGGCAAATGCCATGGCTTACCTCTGCCAGGACAGACTTGGTTCTATTTGTCTCTCAGAGAGAGTATCCTATGTACCCTGAGTTCTCTCACTTTCCGAGGTCACCCTTTCATGTTCAAATGAATAATAGGGCCCCACTGGGGGGACTGCAGGAAGCCCAGGTGCTTCCTCGTGGCCTTTGAAGGTTCCGCAGCGTCCTGAGGTCTCAAGTTTACCCCTTTCAGTTCAGATTGCTCCTGGCTCTTTTTTTGGTCAGCCTTGGCTATTTCCACGAGGCTCCAGCTCTGTCATGCCCCCAACACAGGCATAAGCAGAAGGGCAGCCGACCCTCAAGGCTGACATTCTGGCCAGGAGCAGCTGTCGGAAGGGCTGCCCCAGCTGTGTCCCCGGCAGATTATCATCACCTTCCCAGGGCTGTATAAGCAGCCACAGTTCGAGCTGACTATCTAGTCCAGTGGTTCTCAACCTTCCTAATGCCGCGACCCTTTAACACAGGTCCTCATGTTGTGGTGACCCTCAACCATAACATTATTTTCGTTGCTACTTCATAACTGTAATGTTGCTAGTGTTATGAATTGTAATGGAAATATCTGATATGCAGGATGTATTTAGGCGACCCCTGTGAAAGGGTCATGCGACCCCTAAAGGGGTCATGACCCACAGGTTGAGAACCGCTGATCTAGTCAATTGTCAGAGCGTTGATAGAGGTGGGTATTGAAGGCTGTCAACCCTGTTAATGGCCGCCTGTTCAATTGCACCTTTAACCTTGTCTGTGGGTCTCAGGTGGAGGTGATGGGCATGGCAGTGGAACTTGCCTGACCTGCCTCCCACTCACCACCATCGGCACCAACTGCAGATGAATCCCTCTGGGAGTTCTTGTTTGGGAGCGGGGCAGATATTTCCATCCATTAGATCTGTGGGGGCACTTAGCCTCCATCTGATTGGAGTATCCCCACACAGAACTTTTCAGTATTTGGTCTAGTTGGTCAGAGACAACCATTGTTAACTAGCGGATTACCTCTGTTCTATTCTGTGGAACGAAGGTCATGGATTGGCCTCCTTTGGAAGGGTCGGATTCTCGTTTCTTACTGCTCTTAAATCACCATGTCACCAATCAATCTGGGCTTCAGCTTCTTCATCTGTAAAAAGGGAGTGTACTAGTTTGCTAGGGTTCCCGTAACAAAGTCCATAGGTTGGGCGCCTTACACAACAGAACAGCCATTTTTCCCCTCGCAGTTCTGGACACTGGAAGTCCGAGATCATGGTGTCGGCAGGATGGATTCCTTCTGATGTTGCTGTCCTTGGCTTGTAGATGACCATTTCCCCTGTGTCTTCACATGGTCTTTCCTTTGTGTGTGTCTGTGCTCTAATCTCTTCTTATGACACCAATCATATTGTAATTAGGCGCCCCCATATGACCTCATTTTACCTGTGTTACCTCTTTAAAAGCCCTCCCTCCAAATATGGTCACTTTCTAAGGCACTGGAGGTTAGGACTTCAAGATGTGAATTTGGGGGAAGGTATAATTTAGCCCATAACAGAGGGCAAGGTGGGTGAGGTGTGGGTATGTAAACAGTGGTTTTCTAACATTTCTCTGAGGAGATACCAGGTACCAGGTGACAAACTGTCTCAGTTCGCCCAGTTCTGAGAGGTTGCCCGGCTATGGCACTTTCATTGCCAAAACCAAGGCAGCCCCAGGCAAACCAGGATGATTGGTTATGATATCTGTCCTCCCACTGGGCACTTGGTTCTCTCAGTCAGAGCTGCCCTGCTTCTCTCAACCTATATATGTCTGCATCCTAAATAAGATTTAGTTTTTAACAAAAGGGTTAGAGGTCAAAAATCACTAGAAAACCACTTGATTCACTGGCCTCCAGGATCCTCTCCTGCTGCCACATTCTATCATTTAATTTCATTTGCGTACACCAAATCCCAGCCATTCATCGGAAACTATTAACTGACTAGGGGCCTGGTGCCCAAAAATTTGTGCACTGGGTGTCGGCGGGGGGTCCCTCAGCTTGGTCTACACCCTCTCCACTTGGGGAACCTGTGGTGCTACTGGCTCCTAACTGCACACCTACCTGGTAGCCCCAGCGCCGAGGGGTGCTCAGAGCCACTGGGGTACCCGGCACCCTCCAGGCATGCCCTGCGCTGCTCTGGCCCCCAGCGGCCACAGCGCCCAGGCAGTCTCAGAGCCACCGGGGTGCCGCACACGCTCTAGGTGGCCCCAGCGCCGAGGCGGGATCAGAGCCGCTGGGGTGCCTGGTGCCCTGCAGGCCTGTCCTAGTGCTGCTTTTGACCCACCCTGCTCCCCTGCCAGCTACTCACTTGCTGCTGTTTGCTTCTTGGCTGCTGGCCTCCATCTTGGCTGGACTATTTTGCATACAGTCACTCTGATTGGCTGGTGGGCGTGGCTTACCCCATCCCAAAGAAATGGTTAATTTTACTATTTCGCTTCTATTAGTTTAGATTGGAGCAAAACTAGTTTGATCCTCGTTTAGTCTGTAGCTGAAAGCGAAATAGCACAGGAAACTGCTAAACTCTGCCTGTTCTCAAGCAGAACCTGGGGCTGTGCTCTTGTGATGACCCATGACACTGCTGAGTGCTCACTGTGCTCATTTCAGTGTATCATCATCTCCTGATCCTTAATGCAGCCCTACTAAGTGGGTTGCATCACCAGGAGCAGCAGCCCATGATGCAGATGAAGAAACTGAGGCACAGAGAGATGAGTAGCTGGCCCAAGTCTCAGGGCAGGGCCAGGACCCCATAGGCAATTTGACTTGAGAGCTGCTGTGTCCCTGCCCTGCGCCCAGATGCAGGTGACCCGCTGGTGGAGAAACAGGGATGCTGTTAGAGTATAGCAATTCCATTTAGGCTGATGGACCAGATTCTTCTCTCTAGGAAGCACATCTCAGAACCTTTCCCATCCCTCCCCGCAACCCCCACACACACCAGCTGGTCTGGCCTTGACCAGCACCCCTGGCTGGTCCTGTATTTTGTTATTGTAGAAACCAAGGTTGGAGCAGTTCTCAAGGCGTTGAGAGATTTGGGGGATCTCACAATAAAGAACACTGACCTGCTTAGTGACAAAGCTACTACATTGCTAATTCCTTTTCAGGTCTTCCGATGACGTGAAGGGAGGAGTTGGTGCGAGTCTTAATTCCTCCTCATCACTCGATGATCCCCCTTTTCAGCAAGGGAGGCAGGGACAGCCGTGTCTGGCAGGATTGGAATAAGTGTTTCTTTTAGTGTAATCATCTTTTTGCAGTTAATTTTGAAATATGGCAGATGATACTGGTTTTGCATTTAGGGTAGTGACCAAAAGTGCCTTTAAAGATATTGAGTCATATGAAAAAGCAATTATTTTACATGTTTTTAGTAACTAGCAGCACAGGTGAAGTACAGACCTGGCAACAATTGGGGTGCCTGTGGGGGAAAAGATTGATTGTGAAACCTGGGCCAGGAGGAAAGGTTGGCGTTCATGAGAATCTGGAAACCAGCAGAAGGAAGGCAGGAGCTGTTTGATCATCCGGCCCTGTGGATTCTGTGCCTCAGCCCAGGGGCAGCCTTGCCTGGGCTCTTGAGGTGCTGGTTGCAGGCCCTTTGGGAGCGTGATGTGCCTGCCAAATGAGCTCTGGGAAGACAGGCTCCCTTCCAGTGTCAGCCCCTCAGCCTTTGGGATTATAGTGTTTTGTTTTTTGGTAATGGTTTTCAAAATCTTTGAAATGCTCCCATCAGAAAGGGGTAAAGATAAAAAGTGGGTTCTTGTGCCAGGGCATAAGGCTGCGTGGGCCTGGGGAGAATGCAGCCTGGAAAATAATTAGAAGTGCAAATTGGACTGCCCAGCGTGGGACAGAAGTGTTTTCCCTGGTGGACACCAAGCCACTGTGTGGGGCTTGGAGGCCATGACTCTTGCTATTGGAGCCTGACAGCCTCTCCCCTGGGGTTGAAGCAGAATGGGGTTGGGACCTCTCATCCAGCACAGGAGAGACCAAGCTTGAGGGGGCTTTTCCCTGGGGTCAGTCTTGGGTGACCTTGCTTGCTAAGCGTGCTGCTGCTGCTGCCTAAAGTGCAGCTGACTCTTGCATAATACAGGCTTGACTTGCATGGGTCCACTTATAGTTGGATTTTTTCTTCAACAAATGCAGTCAGCCTGTTGTATCTGTGGGTTTTGCATCCATGGATTCAACAACTGCCCGCAGGTTGAAATCGTAGTTTTGCATTCTCAGCTGAGGTTGGTTGAATCAAAGATGTGAAGGGCCTACTATAGAGTTAAAATATTTTCATGGGTTTTTCCACTCCGCAGGTGGGGGGTGGGGTGAGGCCTCTAGCCCCCACATTATTCAAGGGTCAGTGGTACCTAAACTGCACAGGGCTGTGTCCTTATTAAACAGGCAAAGTGAGTTTGTGGTTCCTGGTTTTAACCACTCAGTGTGATTCCCACGCTAGTCTGCTGGTGAATTGACAGGGTCTGAGCTCGGCCAGTCCTTGTAGGACTCAGTCCTAGTTGGCAGTGGTTGCTGTGCACTGACTGATTCCTGGTGCAGGGATCCTTCCTAGCAGCCCAGACTTCGCACACGGAGGTTGGCGATTGGTTTCCAGTGATCATCAGAGAGGCACGGAGATCTAACACCTTTGGCTTGCAGACGCTTCCGTTGGCAGGAGCCTAGAATGACAACTGTCCAGCCACGCGCAGACGTCCTCTGTAGCCTGTTTCCTCCCTCCTGCAGTGTTTATATGGTCCCCTTTTTTAAAGTTGTGTTTTTAAAGGTGTTGTAGAGTCATGTTGCCAACCCTCTAATTTATATCTTCATTTCTTAAAGAGGCTTCAAATCCCTTTAAAATTTTTTTTTCTTAAAATAGAAAGGGAAAATGAAAATAAAAAGTACCACAAGGTTGCTGGTTCCGAAATAAAAATATTCTTGTTTTGAAAGCCTATTGCCCTCAGTGCTGTGATCTGTTGCCTGGAACAAGCTTTTCTCTTCACCAGGAAACATCTTTATGGATTGTTTCATTACAACCTCACCATGCTTGGATTTGAATCGCTTCCAGACCCCACGGATACCTGGGAAATTATAGAGACCATAGGTAAAGGCACCTATGGCAAGGTCTACAAGGTAACTAATAAGAAAGATGGGAGCCTGGCTGCAGTAAAAATTCTGGATCCAATCAGTGTAAGTAACGGTGGTCCATCTTTACCGCAATATAGCATTTCACGCACACTGAGTTTCTCCTTCTTTCCTAGGTGTAGGGACGCTTTTCATGAGAGCTGGCATGAAATCTCAAAATGAGTCGCGGTTTGTCAGCTCCTCGGAATGACAGGACTCCTCTGGGAGTTTAAACTTTCCCTGACGTCCTGTTTCTCGTCCAGTTTACTGTTGTTTTGGTTTTGGCCCTTTGGGCTCTTCTACAGGGATTCTCTTGAAAAGAGTATTTCATCCTTGAAAAGATGTATTTCAATACCTGGGCTTCTACAGAGGCTGCCTCTCTGTAAGTTTCAAAGTGGCCCATGCCTGTGGTACTGATTACCTCAGCCTGGGCTCGTATTTCAGAGCCCGGGGCATCGAGGCTGTAATGCTGGGCGTCGCTTTGCACAGTGAGGTTATAGGTGTCCTCGCCTGTGTCCGGTCCCTTCAAGTGACTTCTCCTTAACTGCTTTGAAAATTTGGACATTTTTAAATTTTAAAAAATCTATGATAATACTGCTAACGAAAAAAAGGTAGAATGAAGACATTTTATTGATATAATAATTATTCAAGGTCGATGTATTCCAGGTGTGGAAGTGGTGACATTAAAAAAATGCAGAGTAAACCTCCTTCCTTTGCTGGTCACTTGATGGTGATGTCACGCCTGTGCCCTTTCTCACACGTTAGGCTGAATCCAGTGCGCATTTTTTTAACCCTGTGTAGGATATGGATGAAGAGATCGAAGCAGAATACAACATCTTGCAGTTTCTTCCTAATCATCCCAACGTCGTCAAGTTCTACGGGATGTTTTACAAAGCGGATGAGTGTGTGGGAGGACAGCTGTGGCTGGTCCTGGAGGTAAGAGGCTCTCGCCGGGGAACTCTCCACTTGAACAGAGCTCCCGGGGCACGCAGATGACTTTTTGCCTGAATACTGTACTGCACACATTTGAGAAGTCGGTGCCTCCTGTGTGTCCCAGGTACCTTACCACAGTCCTTACAGGTGGGCTGTGGACTGAAAATGCGCAAGCTTCTCTGCTTCAGAATTAAATAATCGCTTCTTCTACTCCTGAGTGACTACAGGAACACAGTCGGAAAAGGTTATTTTCTTTCCTATATTGGGAACTTTTTGCAGGAAACGTGATTAGAATTCATTTACAAAATGTGTTAGCCCAAGGTTTATTTGGCTCACCATGTTTGGATTAGCCCGTTTATGTTTATTAATCCTCAGCTTAGATTGGGTTTTCCTCAAACAGATTCTGAGGGTTGTGTGACAGGGTGAATGGCGAGATCATGCAGGAGATGGGCCTGCAAGGGAGAGAGGAAGGCAGGGACTGGGCAAGGAGACACTGAACAGCAGTGTGGTTGCAACAGAGGCGTCAGCCCATCTTCTGGGGGGCAAAGAGCTGCCCTGGGTTGTGTCTTTGCATCAGCCAACCCCTGGCTGCGTGCTGTGCTGGGGCGGGGTGGCCTTGGGTTGAAGGTTGCGTGTGTGTGTGTGTGTGTGTGTGTGTGTGTGTGTGTGTTGGGGTGGGGGCAGTTCCCTGTGCCCGGGGGCAATTCCTTGTGAAATGTGCTACTAGGAGCTGGGAGCAGACAATATTCCCGGCAGGGAATCTGAGGAGGGAATCTGAAAGGAGCACCGCTGTATCCACCGTGTCCGCCTTATTTCTCCCTCATTAGTGGGAATGAATATGCGCAAGAGCCAATTCCACACAAACCCAATGGGGCTAAAATGGCAGACACAGTCATGACAATCTACGAAATTAGTATATTAGGAGAGGTCACCGCTTCCTCCTCCCAGAGCTCACCCTGACTTGTTCTGGACCCTGCCCCTTGGAACCAGCACGTGCCTCTGTGCCTAGTGTCACCCAGTGAACCAGGGGCACGTGGACACATGTGGGAGCCGCAAGAGAGAAGCACCAGGGCAGAGGCCAGCCCTCAGTTCACTGTCTAGTGCCTCTTGTTCATGTCTCCCGCCTAGCTCTGGGAGGGCCCAGGTCTGGGGAAATATAGACTGGTTTCCATGACAACCATGTATGGGGAATTCACTTGTTATATTCAAAGGGGATAATCTGCAGGAAAACCAATTTGAACATTTCTGTCACATCAATTGCCTTCCTCAGAACATAAAGATGCAAGGCATTTTGGTTTTCGGAAATCATCTTTGTTTAGTTGGCTGGTTGTCATCTAACACATTCTCATAGTATCAGATTTTATTATTCCCCTTCCCTGAAAACATTACAGATTTCATCCTGCCAATGAAGCTCTAGAATAACACTAATTTTTAAAATGCTGTGTTTCTACAGTCTCTGAATATATTCTTCTTCAGCTCTGGAAGATCTCCATGTTTTAAACCTCATCATAATGTAATAATGGAGAGACAGTGACCAAGAAATCTTAGTTTCTGTTCATTTTTATCCCCTGACTCAAAAAGGCTCTGTATTTAAATATGGAGAACTGGAACCTCTAGGAACTTCCCAGGGCCTGAGAAGAGGCCTCCCCCGCTGATGTGACCAGGCAGACAGGTGGGCTGCTCAGACCTGTGGCCACCTGGAGAATAAATGCTCTTCCCGATGAGGAATGACGGGAGGCGGGCCCCTCCAGGCATGGCCAAGGGGCTGGAAAGGGCCATGCATGATCTGGAGATGAGAAGGAGCCCAGAACTATTTAGCCTTGTGCATATGCTCCCCTGCTTTTGCTTTTTCAGGGTGACCACGGATAATGAGGCTGCCCTGAGTCACTGAATTATGCATACCTCAGCAATACAACATGCTGACATTTATGCCTCTTGCAGATTGTTTTGATCCCTGCAAAGTTAGTGGTAGAGGGAAGCAGATGTCCTCAGGTCTTTTCTGTCCCAGAACGGGCCTCTATGCCAGCCTGCTGGGTGGTTAAGAGTGCCCAGCATCCACAATATGCAGGTAGAAACGGGGATTTCTGGGCTCCTAGAACTGGCAGGAACCTCGGCCTTTCTTCAGGACAGGCCCCTCGAGTTCTGTTGAGGAACAGAGCCCAGAGAAGGAGTGACTTAACTCCAGTCACATAACGAGCTACATGGCAGAACTGGGGGGAGCACTGAACTTGGGCACCTTCTCCCATCACATACTGCTGTCTCTGGTCCTGGAACACAGAGTTGGGCCAGGCTGGTGTGGCTCAGTGATTGAGCATCGACTTATAGACCAGAAGGTCACCATTTGATTCCCAGGTTGTGGGCTCTATCCCTAGTAGGGCATGCAGGAGGTAGCCAATCAACAATTCTCTCTTCTCATGGGTGTTTCTATCTCTTTCTCCCTTCTCTTTCCTCTCTGAAATCAATAAAAAAAATATATTTTTAAAAAACACCCAAACCCAAAAAACCCAGAGTTGGGTTCTCTGGCTGGGATCATAGTTTCTGGCCTCTCTCACACACAGTGGGAAAACGTTGACATCCACACAGTACTTTGCCCGTTTTTGCTTCCTTGGCAAATATATATATATATATTTTAAATTTTTTTTTGAGAAAGAGAGAGAGAAAGGGAGGGAAAGAAAGAGAGAAACATTAATGAAAGAGGGAACACTGGCCAGCTGCCTCCTGCATGCCCCACACCAGGGATCTGGCTTGAAACCTGGGCATGTGCCCTGATCTGGAATCTAACCGGTAACCCTTCGTGCACTGGATAATGCCAACCCACTGAGCCAGGGCCCTCAGCAGCTTTTGTAGGAGGGCTTTAGGAGACTCACACAATAAGATTATGATGTGCTTAATACTGTTCTCTTCATCATGCATATTGAGATTAAATTTATGTCGCCTTTGCTGTTTCCTTGCTGAATGAGCTGAAAGGACCAGTGAGCAGCTGATTCTACGGAGCAATTCTAAGGGATAGAAAAATGTTATGAAGAGCCCCCTTAAATCACCACAGCTCTGAAAACAAAAGCATTTCTGAAATTCATTGCTAATTGTTGGCAGAAAGTAAAGCAAAGCTCCCTTTTTGACAGGC
The DNA here is from genome assembly GCA_004026665.1 of Murina feae. Taxonomy (NCBI): domain Eukaryota; kingdom Metazoa; phylum Chordata; class Mammalia; order Chiroptera; family Vespertilionidae; genus Murina; species Murina feae. Next base: position 26,906 of record PVJC01011797.1, on the reverse strand, counting down.
ACCTTCTGTATCAGAAAATAGGCAGAGAAGACCCTCACACAGGATAATGTTTCAGAGAATTTCTGAATAACTTTTTTCTGAAAAAATGAAATAAATTTAAATATTAAAATTTAAAAAATCTATAAGTCTGATTATCTTTCATCTAAATTAAATATAGTAAGAATTTAGACCTTTAAGAATTTAGACACTTAGTTTGCCCTACGACATGAACTAAATATTCTCTTTTTTCCTTTTAGCATAAAATCTTCATCAGGTAGATACTATTAATTTCAGCATGAATCATGTGTTCAACTTAAAAGAAACAGTACAGAAGCTAGGGTTCTAGTAAATGAGGCTGAAAAGTAAATAAAAAACAAACAAAAAATTTCTTATATTTTAAACCAACCAAAAATTTTTAAAATCTGTTTTTTGTTCTCTCCCAGAGATCTGTGTATAAGTTCAGTAACTAAGCTGATTAGGGCGGTAGGAGCGGGGGACACCTTTGTCCAGTATTTTGCTTTAATGTAAGGCTCTAGAAAGTCCAGTGTAGGTCTGAATATCACTGCAAGTGTTGTACTTTAAATCACTTTCATTCATTGACACTGTGGCATGACTAAAGTTGATCACATTAACAAATCAGGGTCACAACAGGACTCTGATGGTCTGGAACATAGGGCTGGCCAGAGGTGGTTAGAAAGCACTGACTCAGACGGCAGGTTCTGGTAGGTTCTAGAATGAGAGTCACTGGAGTGCTGGGGGCCAGGAGGAAGGCACAGAACGCTTGGGAGTGGAGAAGAAGCGAGGAACTTTGAAATGGAACAGAGTTGCATCCTACATACATGTGCTGTATGTGTTCAGCAAAAGCCAGAGAGGGTTAGAAGCTGAAGAGTGGAGTGATTCTGCCACTGTCCTGGAGAGGAGCTGGTGTCCTGGAGAGACACTGAGATGGGAGGTGGGCATCCTGGGGCCCATCTACCGCTTGTGATGTGAGCATCTCCCCACTCTGACTAGAACTCTAGGCTTGCCAGGGACGTCGCTGTCATTCTTTTAGGTACAAACCAGTGGCTTCACCTGGTATCAGCAAAACAAACACAATTGTTCCCAACAGTGTGGAGGAAAATGTGAGTTGTGCTGGCCTTCCTGAGAGGTGGACATCGTCCAGTGTGTGCTTCCTAAGGCATCTTCTAGGACGATTTTGATGACCCTTGATTTTTGCTTTATGCCCTGTATAGAGCCTAACATCCTTGACAGATAAAGTCCACTGGACAAAAGGACACTGAAAAGAAATTCCTCCTAATTCTGCACTCTGACTAGGTCAAGTCAACGTGCCAGTGCAGAATCTACTTGTAAGTTGGAGTTTTGACTAGAATAAAGGGCTGGTGATTGTGTTGCATCGGCCTTTTTTTTAATAACATGGAGGAAAGTTGATGGCTAATTGAGCAAGGAACATTTTATTGCTTGAAATTATGACCATCTTAGCAAATGCACATACTGTGATTGAATCAATAGTCAATGATGTTTTGGAAAATGGATGTGGTGCGTAAATGATTTTCTATTTTTCCTGGTTCAGAGCAAAATGCTCATTAAATTCTAGATGCACCCGGCTGCCGCATTTGCTGAATGCTGAGGGCGTAGGAGGAATGCAGACATGGTGACACACCTCTGTTTGAATCTGAAGGCTGGCACAGTGGATGGCAATATTTGATACATTTAAATACAGTTTTTGTGCCAGACTTTTAAAATGCTCAGTCCACTTCACTGAACATTTACCCTGGTCCGACAGTAGTAAGTGTGCACCCGATTTCCTTTTTATATCCAAGTACCCAATGTGCTTTCTCTACAACCCACGGCTGACCTTTAAAACTTTGCTGGGCAGCTTATCAACCTAGCAGAACAATTTCCTCTACAGTTTCCCTGAGCAGTTTAATTATATGCTGTTTTTGTGTGGCAATCAGACAGCTTTTAAACCCTGACATTTAGTGAACCAAAGGCACCGACTGAGTCAAGATCCTTTTGTTGTTTTCAAACCCACAGCTTAGTTTTGATTCTGCTGACAAAATGGCTGCTCTGAATCCCTTCACAGGTTCTAGAGCCAAGAAGAAGGTTTATAAGTTGGCTGCCCATATAAACTATCGCTGAATAGGCTCCTGTTGCAAAATGGCCATGTTTAAACTAGGGCAGGAGAGAGGCTGAAATAAGTTTCAAGGGAAAATTCCAGAGTTGGGTTAGCTCTGAGAGAGGAGCTGGGCTGAGAAGTGGCTCTGAAGCAGGTGTTAGAGTGCCTTGCATGCCTATAACTGCATTGGCTTTAGAGGATCAATAATGGTATTAACATTTCCCTTATTTTCACATGATCCCTAGACTGTCTCTTCCTCATTTTCTACATATGGTTGGCCAGAAGTCCCTGTCTATCCTAACTCATAAAAGCCTCTGTCCCGACCTTCATCCCCATGACTCCTGACCTTTTGACCCTGCCTCTCATGATTGCTTCAATACCTCCTAACAGAGGTCAAGCTTCTGGTGTCTTCCTGTTCTGTCCACTCTCCAATCTGCTGCCCAAGTCATCTTTCTAGAATACAAGTCTGAAGAGAGTCATCCAGCTTACCAGTAAAACCTGTCAATAGCGTACTATTCTTATCTAATGGTATATTTTGCTACTATAATATATGTGTGTGTCGCAGTAAAGCCCATGTCTGTTAGCAGACATGTCATTCCCTGTTTCCCACCTTCCTTCCTCATCCCCCTGCCCCAAGGCCCTAGAACTCTTTGTCCCAACAATAGAAGAATGTTTAGAACACACAAACACACACACACACACACACACACACACACACACACACTCTCCTCATTCTTTCATGTTCCCTTTGCACACAATGTTCTTTTTCCAGGGATGTCCTTCCCCTTCTTGTTCACTTTCCATGCACTCATTTGTCCTTCAAACTCATTGTAAATGTTACATCCTCTAGGACGATTTCTCAGATTGTCCCCCTTCATCCTACCTCAGCAGAGGTTGCCATTCCCTCTTCTGTGTCACCCTGCCCCCTCAGGCACACCCCTAGTTCCACATGCCACACTCCTCATTACTCCTGTGTGCATTCATGGTGGTGGGCTCTTTGAGGCAGAGACTGTGCTGTATTCCTATCTGAGTAATGAGTATGAACTGGGCAGTCACAAACTATTGAGGACAAAGAGGTAACTTTCTTTTCAGTAACGGAACTCAACTTTGTTCTTGAGTCTCTGGCCTGCGTAGAGGAGACAACCGATTTTAACTCATTCTGTTAAACTCATTCCCACTGAGTGACTTTTTGGGGAAGAGGCAAATTCTAGTATTTATATCCCACTTTTACAGTCCAGTTCAAAGCTCACTCATTTGGACAAGGACTAGTATTTTTAGAGTCTTTCTTTCTTCCCATTCGCTCTCCCTGAGTGGCACCTGAATCTGCATATAAACAAATGCTCATGTGAAGCCATGACAGTGAGAGCAGGGCCTCAGATTGTGTGGTGACCCCAGGTCTTTCCATGTCATCCTGTGTCCCTGGTCCCTGATGCTCCTTCCTATCATGAGGTTCTCACTCTCTTTGACCTTCTCATTCAGATGTTAGCCTTGTCCCTGTCCCCAAATGGAGCATAAAGTTCTGATTCTCCTGCAAGTCATGAGCAGGCTGTAGGGAATTGTTATAATCCCAGAGTACACAAATGCTGCAACTCCATTCCATAAATCTGACATACAATGGCAATTCTAGAAAGAACTACTGCCTGTGATGCCAGGATGGCAGACGGGAAGGTTGGAAATGCAATGCATTCCCACCCAAATATCAAGGGCATCCATGTTGCCTCTACTGGTCTGTTCTTATCCTCAAAATGCATGTTTTAAAAAACAGTATTTATATAAAATGAAAAATATCCAATATCCAATAAGTCACCATGCCTTCTCTTTTGAATTTCTAAATAATGACTGTGCTTTTACATTTCACCCAACAACTAAAAAAATCAACTTTTTGGACACGCACTTTCATTCATAAATCATTATCTTGAACATACACACACACAACTAGATTTAACTGTGTAATGGAATTTTGAAATTTAATTATTTCTACCTGGAGTTTTGTGATCTGCAAATTTATTTTACGACACGGGTCTTTTATTCTTATCTTTTTCTTTTTTCTTTTTGTATGTATTCTGGTGTTGTCTGTCTCCCCTGCATTTCCTCTTCAGCTGTGTAACGGGGGCTCAGTCACCGAGCTTGTCAAAGGTCTACTCATGTTCGGCCAGCGGTTGGACGAAGCAGTGATCTCATACATCTTATATGGAGCCTTATTGGTAAGAAAGTCCAGTGTTCTGGGGATGACAGCAGAAGAGGCAAAATGGGGTTGGGTCCCCATTTTATATTAACAAGAGGGAACGACCCCATAATATAAAAAGTGTATAACAGCAGGGATGTTAGATTCTTAATAGTACTGTACTTGTTTTAAAATAACCATGTAAAATTTCCCTTTCTCTTTCCTGTTTGGTGGTGGTGGAATGCCATGCAGGGCCTTCAGCATTTGCACAATAACCGAATCATCCACCGTGATGTCAAGGGGAATAACATTCTTCTGACAACAGAAGGAGGAGTTAAGCTCGTTGACTTCGGTAATGACTGTTTGTCGTTTGTTTTCTTGATGTGTGCAGTTACCCACAGGCAACAATTTATTGCAGTCTCCGAAGACTGGGGCCTCTGTGCTAGCCACAGGCTGAGGGACTTTTCCCATCAAACACAGGCTGGCGAGTGGGGGGTTTACCAGATGGATCACCCTAAGAGCGGCTATTTGTTAATCTATTTTCAGCTTTAGAAGCAATTTTATTAGGGAGAGAAAATAAAAAGTGTTTCAAAAGAAGAATTTGACAGAAAACCTTTTTGCTTTTCTGAGACATTTTCATGAGAATTTCATGTCTCAGGGCAATTGTCCATAATTTACATTTTGTCATTTCTTTATTTGCATATGAAAAGAGAAAGCAAATGACTTTCTCTAGCCTTAGGCACACTTATTCCCAGTGAGCAGAAGGTAAACTAGTCCTTTGGGTCTGGGAACTAACCTCCCTGCAAATTGTGATTATTGCTACTACACATGAGGCTGGTTGAACTGGAAACATTGACAGGAAATGGAAGCGTGAGAAGAAATGCGGAGCAAGGCCTAAGGCCTTGACCTAAGGCCAGAGAACTATTAAATATCCCCTTGCAACACTCATGTACTGACTGATATTCACAAACCAACAAAGCGCTTGGTTTTCCTTTTTAAGTTTATTGAATGGTTTAAACTTCTAAATGAGTTCAACAGCAGCTAGTACTCTAGCATGATTGTTACAAATAATGAGAATAAATTTACAGAAGCATTTTTGAAAATGTTCTTTAACAATGTCAATGTAATGGGAGAAAAGACCAATCATTTTGACTAGTCTTTGCTTTATTGGTAAGAAAGAATTCAATGTTAAAATATATCAGCAAATCATTTGCTCAGAAGAAATTACTCAAAAATAAATGAAGTTAGCACTAGCTGGCTTGGCTCAGTGGATAGAGCGTTGGCCTGGGGACTGAAGAGTCGAGGGTTTGATTCCAGTCAAGGGCATATGCCTGGGTTGCAGGCTTGATCCCCAGTAGGGGGTGTGCAGGAGGCAGCCGATCAATGATTCTCTCTCATTATTGATGTCTCTATCTCTCTATCCCTCTCCCTTCCTCTTCTGAAATAAAAAAAAGTTAAAAAAAATAATAAATGAAGTTACCTAGGTGTAGTGGTCTATCTACTAAAGAGCAAGCAAAAGAAAATGGGGGGGGGCACTTTAAATTTTATGCTCCTTTTTCTGTATAGGGAATGGTATGACTCCACAAATGTGCTGAAATAAAGAGAGCCGGGTCAAGGCTAAGACAGATAAAGTACATTGGAATTATGTTGAAATTCAGATCCTCAACACTGAGCCTTACATAATAATAACTTAGTCAATTTCTTTTCCCATTTGACAAACATAGTTTCCTCTTTAGTTTTTTGGTAAGATAAGGCACTGAAAACTTTTTATGTCCATACCGATGCTCTGTTATAGATAACACACGTCAGTTTTCTTTCTCCATAAAATGAAAACCATTTTAAGAAAGAAATCACCTGAAATATATTGGAAATATGATAGGTTGATCCTGGTGGTCAATATTTTCTTTTGATTCCAATTTTGCAGCAATACAGATAGAAATGCTTATTAGGAAAAAAATTCTAGTGATGTAGGTAGAGTGATAAATGCTCCCACATAGGGTCAGCAAACTAGGGTTTAGCTAAATCTGATCTGCCTTCTGTTTTTGTACAGCTTTTGAGCTAGAGATATATATATATATATCCTTATATATTAATATTTTTAAATAGTTGGGAAAAGAATAAATAAAGAATATTTTATGATGTGATAATTACATGCATCTATGAGAAAAATTTTAGTAAATGTGTGATCTGTGGCTGGTTTTACACTATAATGGCAGAATTGAGAAGCTGTGCTAGACCATATGGCTCACAAAGCCTAAACTATTTATTATCTGATCCTTTATGGAAAAAGTTGGCCAACCCCTGGTCTGGCATCATCCTCTGCTCACTGCTCAATTCTGATGCCCTTGCCATATAGGTGTGTCAGCTCAACTCACCAGTACACGTCTAAGGAGAAACACATCTGTTGGCACCCCCTTCTGGATGGCCCCTGAGGTAAGTAGAGGGCATCTATTTCTTTGTGTTGAGTGCCTTGATACTATGACTTTCTATGGGAAATTTATATGTTTCAAAAAATGTTCAGAAAGAAGAAAATCCTTTATCCTCATTGAACTGTAAGTGTTATGGTTTGATGAGTGACAACAATGACACTTAATCACAGAAAAGCAAGATTAAGTCACAGCTAGCCAGTAGAATGCCTTCATGCAATTAAAAAAAGTGCCTCCTCCAGAAAATGCAGCTCTCTCTAAGGGTCATGGCTTGGACTCATCCAACTTTTATGTAAATTAGAAAAAGTCACCTTCCCTGGGGAGATGCAGCCCCAGTGACACATGGCTTGATGAAGGGACAGATTTCAGCTCCAACTGGAACTACATGCAGTGTTCCCGGCTGTTCTTTGTGAGGTTGTTGTTGCCAGGTACATAGTAGCTAATCTTATGCATGTTTTTGTTTCCCAATTAAACATGGGCTTTGGTCCTAATTTAGTTTTGGCATCATCATGGGACTCTATGTGAGATGATGCATGAGCAAGTTTGGAGAATCTCCCAGCTAGATAAGGCATACCATGACACACAGGCACAGTTTTGCTTCTTAAGTCAGCATTAAATTCCACAGTTACTCTGGCCCATGCCTGAGGGCAGCCCTCTGGGATTAAGCCAATGGGTTCTTTTTGCAAGGGGACTCAGGCAGTCATCTTTTTAGAGTTCTTACCATCTCCATTCTGCTCACCTCTCTTCCATGGCGCCCTATTCTCTATGTTCCTTTCTTTCATATTTGGGTAATGGACAGGCCCATTTTAGAGAAAAAAAAAACAACCCTTCAGATTCCAGTGTTTACTTAAATCTTAAATGTTTCTTAGATGGGTTTAAAAAAAACAGAAAACTAAAAAATAAACTCCTAATCACTTATATTTATAGAACTATAAAATGAAAAGAAGGAATGTATTATGAAAAAAATGACAAACCCAATAATATTCAAGTAAGCACCTTTAATTTACTGAGACAAATGACATTGTCGTCTGAAACTCAGTTGTCCTTTGCAAAGTGAATATGTTTCAGAGCCTGACAGCACAGGATATTTTAAGTTATTTTGTCAAACTTACTACCCTGTCCCATGTGGAGACCTGGTCTCCCCACCACTTTATTTCAGCTGGGGTGCTCTCTTTGTTCAAATGGGACCTCCTTTGGCCTCTAATTGGCACATCTCTGGCTTGGTGCCAGTTTAACAATAAACTTAAGTCTGGTCACTGAAACTGTGAAGCAAATGGTCACCCAGATGATCTGGAATGTGTTTTTACCACTATCCCTCCAATGTTATTATTATTAATACAATTATCGTTGGAAAAACACACAAAACAAAAATTTTCACAGAGATCTCATGAACCCCACTTTGAGACACACCGCAGGGCAACATAAAAACTCCTTTGGATGGTGAACAAAGCCTTTCCATTCCAACCCTTATCTTGCTGTCAGCCTCATCTCAGGTTATTTTTCTCCAGCTTACTTGTGCTTAATGACTCAACAGTAGTGAACACCAAGTAATTCTCCAAGTTCATCCTGATATATTATTCCCTTGGACCCTCTTATGTATTGTTATATTGTCTGGAGTGGCCCTGAGAACTCTGGAATTTTCCTCCTCAGTTTTGGCTCAAAGGCATCTTACCCCAGGAAATCTTCCCTGGCTGACGCTGAGGCTCCTCCTCCTAAATCACTGCCGCAGCTTCACACCTTCCACCAGCACGCAGCCATCTATTGGAGTTGTTAGCAGGCAGGTCTGCCAACTGGGCTCTACACTCTGGCAGGGAGGCCCTCTTGGGACACCCAGTGCTCAGTATAGTGCTCGGTACAGAGTAGGTAGGTGCTCATAAGCATCTGTTGGAGGAATCTATCCATTGTTAAAGCAGCCAAAGGAGAAGATGAATTTGGAGGATTGTTTGAAGACAGCTTTACAACATTGGTATTAGCAAAATTTTCTGTCGATTTTAATTAACTAATTAATTATTTTTTTGTTAATCCTCACCTGAGCATATTTTTACTTTTTTTTTTTTAGAGTGAATGGAAGGGAGGGGGAGAGACAGAGAGAGAGAGAAACATTGATGTGAGAGAAACACTGGTTGCCTCCTGCATGCGCCCTCCCTGGACTAGGAGTTGAGCCTGCAACCGAGGTATGTGCCCTTGACCAGAAGTGAACTCACAACCCTTCAATCCACAGACGGACACTTTAGTCACTGAGCAAACTGGCTAGGGCTCTAGATTTTAGTTATTATTAAAGGAAAGCATAACTGAGGCTACTCAGCTCAAATGTGGGGTGACATAGCCAGGAAGATGGCATTTCTCTTCTAATTCATAGGAAGCTGGTGTTCTCAGAATCACAGGGGGACACAGAGAGGGCTGAACAAATGGGCTTTGCTAGGTTCCTCCCTGCCTACCTGGTTCAGATTGAACTGTAGTTCTATGTGAGGATATAGAGCAGGTCGTCTATCTAAATGCCTTTTAGGCAATTGGGGGGAAGGTTAAAGTTTCTTTCTGAGTCTTTGGATTTTTAAAAATCAACAGAAATCAATATCTCAAAAGTCTTGTTTTGGGGTGGCAAACTCTGCTTCCCTTCGATGTGATGGCTTGTGGAATATATTGACCTTACTATGCTTCCTCTTCTGCTTGTGTGACTAACTGCTAGTTAGATTAATTGTGACAACAATGCACACAAGGCCAATGTCAGAGGAATGAAACCATTGCAGGCAACCAGTGCTTTTATGTTGAAAATGCAGTTGAAACATCCTTGATTCTATTTTATTTTTGAGATATTGAACCAAATTATTCGTTTCCCATTTCCATTTCCATTTCTGTTTCACCAGCTAGAGTAACTGCGATATTTAATTCAAATAGGCTGCGCTACAAACCAGGTAGTTAATGGAATGTGACCATACCCCCATCAATTGTTGTCGATCGGTCCAAGTGCACAGTTCACTGGGGCAGCTCAAAGCTGCAGCCTGAATGGACTATCCTATGGTTAACATTTTCCACTTATTTCCTCTCACTGCTCATTTGGATGCTACTAAAGATGAAAAATGCTGGGTAAAAGCGGTGTCCCCTCAGCAACGTAGGAGGAGGAAATCCTAGGTGTTGCCCGAGACTTGGTGTGAGACAATGCTCCTAGGGAAATATTGTGTGGCATAGTAAAGGGTTAATGTAAAAGTCAAGATCAGTACAATTTTTTTTATTTTTTTATTTTTTACAAACTGACTATGTCAGTAGCATACTGTGACACAGGGAAGATTATTTTTAAGAGGGAAAGAAAAATGGGCAATGTAGAAACTATATATTGAACAGATTACCTGAACAAAATGACGTACAACAGGAAATTAAAATTCCCAGGTAAGTGTAGAGGTCAGTGATTCCAGGGCTGGCTGACTCAGCAGCCCAGTCAACCTTCAAAACCCAGGTTCTTCATTTCCCTGGTGTGACCCCTGTGAGCTGCCTGGCGTTGTTTTCGGGCACTGACTTGGGGCGTTTGCCCGTGAGTATCTGAGGGGCGGCAGTGGCTGAGCATTTTAACATCCACCATGCAAGTGCCAGGCACACACAGATGCCGCCTCTCACTCTGTGGGCTGCTCTGACGGCCAGTGGAGAAGTTAAATGGGTTCTCCTCCTGTCCTGGGTTGAAGCCTTGCCCAATCTGTCTTCGTTTCCTAGGCTGCCAGAGCACAGTAGCATAAACTGCTGGTTTAAAGCAACTGGCATTTATTGTCTCAGTTCTGGAGACTAGCAGCCTGACAACAGGTGTCAGCAGGGCTGCGCCCTCTAAAGTTTCTAGGGTCTTCCTTGCCTCGCTCCAGCTCCTGGCTGTTTGCTGGCAGTTTTTGGCTGTTTGGGCTGCCACAGCCGATCGCCAGTATCTGCCTCTGTCGTCACACGCGTTCTCCCTGTGTCTGTCCGCACACGCCGAGATCTTAAAAGCACCCCTGTCATTTTGGATTAGGGGTCCACCCTACTCTAGTATGATGTCATCTTAACGAATTATATCTGTTTCCCAATTAAGTTCACATTCTGAGGTACTGGGGGTTCGCACTTTAATATATCTTTTTTTTGTGTTTTTTTTTTTTTTTTTGAGGACAATTCAACTCATAACAACTCTCCAAATACTTAGCAGCTCTCAGTTATAGTAAATAATTGCAATTTCCAAGGTAATCAGCCAGTCATTTGGAACCTACAGATCTGCATGCTTCAGGTGCTTGCCTAGTGGGAGAGCTCAGCCTTGGCTATCTGAGTGCTCTCTCTCTCTCTCTCTCTCTCTCTCTCTCTCTCTCTCTCTCCCTCTCCCCCCCCCCCCCCCCCCCCCCCCCCCCCCCCCCCCCCCCCCCCCCCCCCCCCCCCCCCCGCCTTAGCTGTCTGAGGCACACATAGTTCTTTTTGGATGTACCAAGCATAACAAATTGCCTTTCCACATAGGCCCTCAACACCTTCAGAATTTTGTTCTGTCCTACGTGCTCTCTGGCATTCTATTATTATTAATATTATTATTATTATTATTATTATTATTATTATCTCCTGAGACGTCTGACCCAGGTTACTTCCCTCAGCCTTCTGTGTACGTTGAGCCTCTGGTCTCCCAGCTTGTGACTTTAGCCTGTAATACACATATTATATCTACATCTATATATCTATGTCTATATCTATGTCTATATCTATATCTATATCTACACACACAGTCTTTCCATTAGCCATATTTATTATCTCTTTTCTCCTCCATTGTCTCCTGACACCCAATTTCTTATAGTAAATAATATGAATAATAGTGTCTGACATTTGCATAGAACTTCTAATGTTATATTTTAAGTGCTCCTACTTGTGAGAATGCCAGTTAGGCATCATTGCATTGACCTTACACATATGGGATCCAAGGCTCTGCCAAACTAAATGCCCAGGGATACTGAGTGGACAAGTGGGTAGTAGTAACAGAAATCTATGGTTGTAACTCACTGAACTAAGGGATTTTCAAAATAACCCACGCCCACTGCCATGTTGGTATTGCTCAGCTAGTATTTGCCATCAGACACATACCAGATAATATCCTGGTCTGTAGCAAAAAGGGATACAAACTTAATTTATGTTTATATGAATTTTTTTTGATGGCAGGGGTTTAAGGGTAGTTGATCCTTTCCCACCATCACACATACATAAGAATTCAACTGAATGTTTGTAAATCGCTGGGACCCAAGACAAGGCTAACCAACGTGACCATTATTGTTTTTATCGAGGACATTTGTAGACTACGTTAAAATAACACACCTTTGGAGTCAGACCTTAAAGTTAATGCACTGGTGTGGCCATGCTTATTGTTAAAGTGCTACAGTACTTCTATTCTGGATGGCAAATGGCTGCTGCCTAGAAGTGTTTCTCAGCCGCCAGAGGCACGTGTCTGTTTCCTGGGGACACCCAGACCTTTCAATGGTGCAGTAACTACAGGGGTGATGTCTGGCGAGAGGGAACTCCGAGCCCAGGTCAGCACCGTGAGCCAGCTGAGTGTCAGAGAGTAGAACATTGTGCCTGCTAAGCAATGAGCAGTGGGGGGAACTTTCACGGACTAAGGACCCACTAATGCACCTCCTGGGAAAGGTGCTTTTTAAGTACATTATTTTACTTTATTCTCTCAACGCTTCTCTATAGTAGATTTATTTCTCCATTTTATCACTGAGGAAAATGAGGCCTGAAGAGGAAACATTGTGCCTAAATTCGCATACCCAGTGAGCACTGGGGCAGTTGTGCTGTTCAGAGAGCCTGAGAATGCAAGTTCCATTTTGCAGATGAAGAAACTGAAACGGAGAGGATACTCTCCACGCTAGTTCAGGGCAGACGTGGCCCAGAATTCAGGTTCCCCCGGGCCTTGGCTTCTTTTGCTTTCATGTGTTCATATGGGATGTTCAGTGTGGAACATGTGTGCTGAGACAGCTCATACAACAAAGACATGCAGGGACGGGGTGCAAGAACACGCTGACATTGGAGTGTGAGACACATCATTAGAAAGACGCACATGAAGGGACCTATCACCTATAATTTATAGGTTGACTACACTTGCAATCTCACCGACGACAGAAGCAGCCCATATATTACGGATCTGGGCATCTTCTGAAACAGCCAAAGGTCTGTTTATTGTTTTGTTTTGGTTGTTTGTTTGTTTTTTTGTATTAGAAAGCAGACTTGAGGATAAAATAAACATTTGCTTTTTTAAAAAATTATTTTTTCATTTTTACTTCCATCTGCTTCTTGTTGCAAACAAGAGCTAATCAGCTAAGCAGAGAAACAGATGTGCTGTGACAGCTCTCTCTGCCTGACAAAGGGTCCTTGACAGAGCATGGTTGCCATAACAACCGGCTTACACCAATGCAGGCTTTTTGCAACCACTCCTGCCTTCATTAATTATGGCACTCCTAGCTAAACTACACAATAATGCTATTTTCTTTGGCACTGCCAGGGCTAGAGATGACAAATGAGATATTTTGTGTCAAAGGGCTGAAAAGGCCATAAAAGACAGAGCTGAAATATTATTGTCATCATTACCATTTTGTTCCCTAAGCTCTAACTATGGGTTGGTTTCCAAATAAGAGTGAGAATTTATTGAGTGCTTACTATGTGCCCAACACTAAGTGATTTCTGAGAACTCATTTATAACCCTCACAACAACCTTATAAAGTCAGTGCTATTTCTAGTTCAATGTTTTAGATAAAGTAAATACACCACAGAACGCATGGTTCTTGTCCTTGGACAGCTTAGTAGGTGATGCCACCAGGATTTGAACCCAGGAGTTTGGTTTAAAAATCCTCTCTCTTAACCACTATACTAGAGCAACTTATTAGTGACCACCAGTGAACCTGGAAAGATGTAAATTGTTTTTCTCCAATTTTTAAATTACTTTAAATGAAGAATTATCCTTTCTAACATGTTGAGGAAAATATAATATTTCCATATGATACTAGAAGTCAATGTAATTACTGCCCAAAAGAAGGACCTGGAAAAATAGAATAACACACTTCTTTAGAATAGAATTTAGGAAATTTGGATTTTAGTTTTAGCTCTGCCACTTATTTTTAAAACGTTATTGTAGTTACTTTATTTTAATACGGCTTTCGTTTTGGTAGAAAAGTTAAGAGCACAACTTTTGAAGTCAGACCTGGGAACAACTTGTAGAAACCTGCTTACACACCTAATCCAAGACCTTGTGCACATTTCTGAGTAGTAGGATGGGGAGAAGTTAAAAGCGGTAGAATGGGAAGGAAAACAGCCTCAAAGGACAAAATGCAATGATGCACTGAAAATGTTTGGCACAGTGCCATGCTTTAAAAAAGGAGGCACATGTTGCCTGGACCCCACTCCTCCCTACCCTGTTCTCAACTGTAAGAAGACGAGATTGGCTCCGGTTGTCTCGGCCTCCAAGGTCCTCTCGACTTTTCAGAGAACATTTATTTATAGTCTCGGGGGAAACGCCTCTTCCAGCTCTCCCATCCCATGGCTCTGGTGTTGCTCAAGGAAGGAAGGCAGGGTCTCCCTCAACTCCCAGGAGGGTCAGTGATGACACTGGTGAGCCTTTAGGGTCATTTGTCTTTACTGTCTCAGGACCCCATCTGCCTGTCATGTCACTGTGAGGCCAGCTTTGGTTGCCCAGGAGATTCGAGTAAGGGGTTTAGACCCTTAGCTGACTGACCAAAAGACCTGTGCGTCTTCCTGCAAAGCAATCCTCTCTGAGGTTCCGTAGCCATTTGTGCTCATGGGTTCCCTCCAGTCTCTTAGAAGCAGAGCTTGCCTGCATTCCCAGAGGGGTTCTGCTTTCGAGGGCCCTGAAGCACAACCCAGGTGCTTAGTCTCCAGGCGGGTGAAGGGCCCAGGGCAAAGGGGAAATGACTGGGTACACCCCCAACTTTTAACTTCTGCTCCAGTGATGGCTCCCTTCTTAGCTGGAACTCTGTGGGGCAGCTGAGTCATATGTGTCTGTGGAGGTGGGAGGCTGGCCCTGTCGGGGGTGGGGAGTGGTGACATGGCATCACACTCCTCCTGGTGGGACTAAATATAGGGCTGAAGCTCCCAGACGGGCAGAAGCACGTGAGGCCCTTGTATTCCTCCCGCCCCTGCTCAGTACTAACCAAAAAATATCCAAATAATGGCCTCCTTGAGCTTTTGTAACTTTGCAGCTTGTCCTCCCACCCATCTTACTGTTTCCCCTCTTCATCCATCAAAAAGGAAGAACTGATGCTGTTCCCGCAGGGGCAGAAGCATTTGCTGAAGGAATGTCAGAGCCAGCCTCGGTTCCTCCTGAGGTCCAAGTCCCAATTTGCCTGATGCTTCAGTTTCTCTTCTACCCTGCACCGGGCACAGGGACTCAGCCCCAGAAGAGGGAATCCACCCCTAAGCCAAACTCTGCCTCTGACTGGTGGTCACTGGGCTGTCAGAAGAAAGCAAAGAGGGGTGGGCAGTCAGCATCAGGAACAGGAGGTCAGAGGAGCGTGGGGCAAAGCAGGGGCGGGAGGGGGGGGTGGGGGGTGGGCAGGCTCGTATTCACAGTCCTCTGTTATGCCCCAGGTTCTTTCCACACCTTCTTTAGTTTTAGAAAGTTGAAGGAAATTACTCACTGATGGGAGTGCATGACATTCCCAAGGGCTTATCCTGTTTTGCATGGTGACATCAGCTTGAGGAAGGAAAGAATCCAGAGACTACTTGCCGATCAAGGGTTATGACCATGTGGGAACACTCATATATTCTGTCTGATTTGCTATTTCCCTTTTAAAAAATGTGTTGTGGAGGAGAGAAACATTCCCCCCTCTCTAGTTTCTTATTGTGGACTCATGCTACTCTGTTACCTACTGAGGACTCTGTTACCTACTAGCTGTGTGACTTAGGACAAGTTCTCTAACCTTTCTGAGTCTGTTTCCTTACCTGACCTAACAAGCTGTAAAATGAACTGAATTGTAGAACCCCTACTCGTTCTTTTCTTACAGGTACTCTGGGAGAAGTGGGGCACTAGTTGGCAAAGAAAAGGGGCAGCAAGGAAGGGAGAGTGAGGAGACAGAGGAAGTGAGAGGCGGCAGGACTATATGTGCTTAAATGGCAGGTGCTCACATGCTCATATATGGGAGTTACTGCGGCTATGGCTGCTGGAACGTGAAATCTCTTTGGCAATGCCCATCATTCTTTGTATTATAAAAATTCCCAAGATTGGTGCAGTTACAATGGAAAACAGTATGGAGGTTCCTAAAAAAAAAAAAAAAAAAAAAAGAAAAAGAAAAATAGAACTTAAGACCTAGCAATTTAACTTCTGGGTATTTATCTGAAGAAATTAAAAAAGATATGTGCATCTTGATATTCATTGCAGCATTATTTACAATAGCCAAGATATGCAAGTAACTAAGTGCCCATTAGTAAGGTGAATGGATAAAGAAGATGTGGTATCCTATCTAATAAAAGAGTAATATGCTGCCCTAACCGGTTTGGCTCAGTGGATAGAGCATTGGCCTGCAGACTGAAGGGTCCCAGGTTTGATTCTGGTCAAGGGCATGGACCTTGGTTGCGGGAACATCCCAAATAGGGGGTGTGCAAGAGGCAGCTGATCGATGTTTCTCTCTCATCAATGTTTCTAACTCTCTATCCCTCTCCCTTCCTCTCTGTAAAAAGTCAATAAAATATATTAAAAAAGAGTAATATGCAAATTAACCATCACAAGATGACTGCTCCCATGTGTTCAAAGATGGCCAACACAAGATGGCCAGCAAGGGAGGGCAGTTGGGGGACCCAGGCCTGCAGGGGAGGGCAGTTGGGGGGGACCAGGTTGACAGAAAGGGACAGTTGGGGGGGACCAGGCTGGCAGAGGAGGGCAGTTGGGGAGGGGACCCAGGCCTGCAGGGGAGGGCAGTTGAGAGGGATCCAGGCCTGCAGGGGAGGACAGTTGGGGAGGACCCAGGCCTGCAGGTGAAGGCAGTTGGGAGGGATCCAGGCCTGCAGGGGAGGGCAGTTGGGAGGGATCCAGGTCTGCAGGGGAGGACAGTTGGGGGGGACCATCCTGGCAGGGGGAGGACAGTTAGGGGCAATCAGGCCGGCACAGGAGCAGTTAGGCATTGATCAGGCTGGCAGGGGAGTTGTTAGGGGCAATCGGCAGGTGAGAGGTCGGGAGCCAGCAGTCCTGGATTGTGAAAGGGATCGGGCCTAAACGGGCAGTGGGACATCCCTCAAGGAGTCCCAGATTGAAAAGGGTTCAGGTTGGGCTGAGGGACACCACCCCCACCCCCCACTCCCACTCTGTGCACGAATTTCGTGCACCGGGCCTCTAGTATGGATATAATAGAATATTGCTCGGCCATAAAAAAGCATGAAATCTGATCATTTGTGACAACATAGATGGACTAAGAGAGTATTATGCCAAGCAAAATAAGTCAGACAGAGAAAGACAAATACCATATGATTTCTCTTATATGTGGAATCTAAAAAACAAAGCAAACAAACAAAATTGAAACAAAATTATAGATCAGTGAACAAACTGATGATTGCCCAATCGGAGGGGGTTGGGGGACTGCATGAAAAAGGTGAAGGGATGAAGTTCAAATTGACAGTTACAAAATAGACACGAGGATGTAAAGCACAGCATAGGAAATATAGTCAATATATCGTAATAACTATGTATGAATGAGGCCAGGTGGGTACTAGACTTAGGGGGGGGACGGTATTATTTTGTAAATGGTATAAATATCTAACCACTATGCTGCACACCTGAGACTAATGTAATGTTGAATGTCAAATGACAAATAAAAACAAAACAACCAAAAATAACCCAAGGAGATGCCTCACTGGGGAGGGTAGTGGCAGAACCATTGACCTTGCTCCCCATTTGGCCACATTCCAGCTGTGTGACTCCGAACAAGTAACCCCTCCCCCCAGGACCCCAGTCTCCTCCTTTGTGAAATTAAGGGGTTGAATGAATGAATTCCAAGGTCCCGTTCAGCATCCATCTCTGGTGGGGAAGCTGCCAGAGCAGGGAGAGCAGTGGGATTATCCTGGGTCTCCAAGCAAATGTGCTCCTCCGAGTTTTTTGAGTATTGAGTACGAAGGACAAATATAAACATTTGGGCACATTGATTTACCTTTCACAGGGGAATTCTGTGGATATTGTTCTTGAGTCTGAGAACGAGGCTTACCATATGGTTAAATGTAAGTGACATGCTCCAGGGCTTCAGGGAATTTACGTGCAAAAATCAGGGTTGTGTGCTGGCCTCACCCCCAGCTCCAGTTCCGTTCTGCCCTCCACTAGCTGTGTGGGAAGTTGGTGTTGTGGGAGTGTAGTCTGTGTTTTTAATTCGAAGCTTGTTTGATTTCTTTAAAGGCATAAACTGAATGTTGCAATCCTGAGAAAAGTTTGTAGAACATCATACTTTATTTTAATTAGAGACCTTTCTGAATTTCATAACAGTATAATTTAAATTATTTCTGATGATTTCTTAGTATACAACATATGGACTCAATTCTAGCCTTAAGTTGAGTTTTATGAAAAAACCAACTCCCCCCCATTAATTTCAGTTATATTAGTCCACATCCCCTTTGCAAAAACACTCAAACAAATATCAAATATATCTTCTCTGGAGATTAAATTTCATCCAAAGGAAGCTACTTCATTGGTTTATTCAGTATCTCAGCTTGTAATGCTTTAAAGATGTTTGTATGTAAAACTGATGAATAATATTTGCCATTGGAGTACTGTATTTATAACTGCAATTCTAATTCCAGATAAGTTCTATTTTAGAAGTCTTTATCATTAATAACATTTATCAATTATGCTTCATGAATTACATAAACAAAATTAAGAATCCTATTTGCCTTCCTGCCTTTCAGCCCATCTTATTTGACAGTTTGTGGATTGTATTTTTGGGCTCAAGGTCAGCCAAGGAGTAATAGCTTTAGGTCTATTTGCCTATCCTCTTTTTAAAGCTGAATTTAGCTCTTGACATAACAGCATTTGACTGTGTACTGAGTGAAATTTTAATTTTGGCCTTTGGTTATTTTGGATCAAATGATTAATTCTAAGAAGGTGAAGAATTAGAACATACAAGGCAAACCTAATTGCATTTTTAATGACATTTTAAAACATTAGTGAAAAAATGAAATAGTCTGCATAATAATATTGTTTTATAAGTTTAGTAAATTATTTATTATAAGAGCAAAACATATTTTTCTTTATGGTAGACAGTGCTATTATAATATTATTTGCTTGAAAGTATTGATTAAAATCATGTTATTAAAAGATTTCGTCTCAGTGGTTCTTTGATCTATAACTTGATAAATGGCTCCAGTTAAATAACTTGGTAGGGAAACCTAGGTTTTCTGATGCTAGAGAACATGTGTTGGCTGTTTTTTATAAATCCCCTTCACATGCAGTCTAATAAAGATGATCTCAGATAACGAAGACCTTGAGATGAGGAGGGACTGTTCTCTCAGGCTCATATAAGCCCAAGTCTTTCTGCAAGAGGTAGAGGGTGAATCTTACCCCTCCCCGTCTTGGGAGCTTTAAGCCCTGACCTTGGTTTAGGCTGAAATGACATTGTAACCATGTGGCATTTCATGGGATGAGGGGGGCCTGAGAAAGTGAAGGTACTACCCCTATTAGCCTTATGCTTGCAGTAGGAAAGGATATAGTCTGAAGGGGACCTAAGTTTATAATCAAGACACCACCTTTAACCTGCCAATTAGTTGATGAAGAATCCCAAGAAGGGGGAAACACACCCTTGAAAGTTAAGGCAAAACTTTTCCATACTTACATTTTCAAGACAAAAACTACAATGTTTGCTCTTTTTATTATAGAAATAATTCTCACTTTCTGTAGACATTTTAGAAAACGCAAAAAAGGTTCCAAGTAGCAAGAAAAAAAATAGATATTACTGATGCAGCAATGGCCCATTGTCATCGACCACTAACATTTTGGTGCCATTTGGGTAAGCAACATTGTCATAGACAGTGTGTCAGACAAGGCCCTTGAGAGAGGGTTGCTCGGTTTGCATGAAAGAAGAGGTGCAGGAAGACTAAATAATTTGCTGAAGTTACCCAGTGAGGGGGTGGCAAAACCATATGAAGAGGCCTGGCTCTGGGATTTTCTCACAGCAGCCAGAGATGCAAATCTTCTTACAGGGGAAGAGCTACTGATAGTTGTTCTTTCGCTGCCACTCCCAGCTGGCGGCTGAGGAAAAGGGCCAGCTGCCTCCACAGAACTCACCTGGCCACGCCAGGTGATGATATGTGTCTAAGCAGTTGTGTTATCAAGTTGTGGGTGCAGTTCCACCTCACAAACTCCTTCGGGAGAGCGAGGACTGTGCTCCCCCTGTGGGGCAGGAAGGAGGGACTGGGGCAGGTTTAGGAAGTTTGGAATTTTGGAACCTGTTACTCTGAAGAAGGCTAAAGAGAACTGCCCTGCAATCAAAGAACGTTGACTGTGACTCTTGGCTCCAAAGACAGTAGAGCTAACCTGTTAATGAAAACGTATTGCCGTCAGCCCCCTCCAGAAGGAAAAGTTTTTGGCAGCCAAGGTGGCATTGATCGACATGTGGGAGGCTCAAGCCCACCTCTGGGCGAAATAGCTATTGGCATGGGCACTGGAGCTGCGTGTGCATAGGGATTCCTAGTAATCGAGCATTAGCGCTTCCAGTCTTCCTACACTGAGCAGCAGTGAATGTATGTGTACCTAGGAAAGCCATATGCTCATATTTCAAGGTAGGAACCTGCACACACTCCATTAACCAGCATCCAAACAGTTGCTGTCACTGGAGCTCATCTTCCTTAGCAGAGGCATTATCACAGCGACCAGCATCTCTTCATAGACCTTAAGAATGTCTACAAAATATTGCTAATAAAACCCCCTCAAGATTCCAGCCATCTAGCCAATACCCAGAACCATCTACTGTTTACTCTAGCTAATTTTCATGGAGAGGCTAGCCTTTCAGTTTGAGATACAACACCAGACTCACTTATTTGGAAATCCTGAAGTCAGAATATTAGAGCTGGAAGGGATGGTAGAGATTAGTTATTCCCATCTTGTCACTTTATACATCCAGAAAGTGAGGTCCCCATAACCAAAGAAGGGACTTAGCTAAGGCATCCAGCTGGTAAATAATGGAGTTCAGATTTTTTTATTTGAATCCAAAGATTTTTCAACATAACTTCTCTGATGAGGACTGCACATTGATGTGGACATAATCTTTACCCTGGGTTACGCCTCTTTACTTCAGGGGTCATTTTGATGAGCTCATCAAGGCGCTGGCCCCTATTGAACAGAAGAAATGATGAGGTTAACGATAGATTAACATCAAATAGATAAAATTATTCATTAAAACTCGAAACAGCCTAGCCAGCATGGCTCAGTGGTTGAGAATTAACCTATAAACCAAGAGCTCATGGCTCAATTCCCAGTCAGGGCTCATGCCTGGGTTGCAGGCTTGACTCCTAGTAGGTGTTGTGCAGAAGGCAGCCAATTAATGATTCTCTCTCATCACTGATGTTTCTCTCTCTTCTCCCTTCCTCTCTGAAGTCAATACAAATTTATTTAATAACAAATTCAGAAACAGTGTAAACCTTGCTGATCTACCAAAGACTGTTAAAGATGAGTCTGCAGAAGCATGTAGGGGTTTATATGTCTGAAACTCACTGAGATCACAAGACAGTATTTTCATCTTGTGCCATTTGGCCACTAGCGATACACTACACCAGGACTCGGTCTCTATTTTGATTCATTTACTGCTATGCTTTTAGCCTTTGCAAGGCCCACTAAACATTTTATCACAGTCCATATACACATCTTGTGGAATATTCTAGAAAATACATCCTCTTCATATCAACCTTCAACATGCTGTGGACTTTAAATTCACCTTTGGAGAATCTGTACTTTGTGAATTGACATTTACTAGGCTGTCTATTCATCACATTGGATTAAGATAAATATACCAGTTTGATCAAGTCCTGATATACAACCTGGTATCTGCTTCTGGTACTTATACCTGTGTATTAAACTACACATTTTGACTAATTATGTTGGCAGCCAACAATAGAAAGGTTAAAATTTACAGAGTTCTGAAATGTAAAATACATTTACTATAATACAAAACTCTAGGTAGTCACTGGAAACATGTCAGTATTTTATTGTTATCCTTTAGTACATTCTGCCTCTGATCTTTTTTTAAATTTTGTTTTATTGCTTAAAGTATTACAAAGAGTGTTAAATAAGTCTCCATTTTTCCCTTGACCTTCCCCCCTTCTCCCTTACCCCCCAGTGTCTTGTGTCCATTGATTATGCTTATATGCATGCATACAAGTCCTTCAGTTGATCTCTTAACTCCCCCTCAACCCTCCCCAGCCTTCCAGCTGTAGTTTAACAGTCTGTTCAATGCTGTTCTGCCTTTGTATCTGGTTATGTTCTTTAATTTATAATGGTCTTTATTATCCATAAATAAGTGAGATCATGTAGTATTTTTCTTTCATTGACTGGCTTATTTCACTTAGCATAATGCTCTCCAGTTCTATTTATGCTGCTGCAAATGGTAAGAATTCCTTCTTTTTCACAGTAGCATAGTATTCCTAATCCATTCATCTGCTGATGGGCACTTAGGCTGTTTCCAAATCTTAGCTATGGTAAACTGTGCTGCTGTGAACATAGGGATGCATATATCCTTTCTGATCGGTGTTTCTGGTTTCTTGGGATATATACCCAGAAGTGGGATCACAAGGTCAAATGGGAGTTCCATTTTTAATTTTTTGAGGAAACTCCATACTGTCTTCCATAGTGGCTGCACCAGTCTGCATTCCCACCAGCAGTGCAGGAGAGTTCCTTTTCTCCACATCCTTTCCAGCACTTGTTTTTTTGATTTGTTGATGATAGACAGGTGTGAGATGGTACCTCATTGTCGTTTTGGTTTGCATCTCTCAGATGATTAGTGACTTTGAGCATGTTTTCATGTGTCTATTGGCTTTCTGAATGTCCTCTTTTGAAAAATGTCTATTTAGGTCCTTTGCCCATTTTTTGATTGGATTGTTTATCTTCCTTTTGTTAAGTTGTATGAGTTCCCTATAAATGTTGGAGATTAAACCCTTATCAGTGATAACATTGCAGTGGGCTTTCTTGTTGTTTTGTTGATGGTTTCTTTTGCTGTGAAGAAGCTTTTTATTTTGATAAAGTCCCATTTGTTTATTTTCTCTTTAGTTTCCAATGCCCTAGGAGCTGTATTGGTGAAAAAATTGCTTCGGCATATGTCTGAGATTTTGTTGCCTTTAAATTTCTCTAGTATTTTTATGGTTTCCCATCTTACATTTAAGTCCTTTATCCATTTTGAGTTTATTTTTATGTATGGTGTAAGTTGGTGGTATAGCTTCATTTTTTGCATATATCTGTCCAATTTTCCCAACACCATTTATTGAAGAGACTGTCTTGACTCCATTGTATGTTCTTGCCTCCTTTGTCAAATATTAATTGAGCATATTGGTTTGGGTCAATGTCTGGGTTCTCTATTCTATTCCATTGGTCTCTATGTCTGTTCTTGTGCCAGTACCAGGCAGTTTTGAGAACAGTGGCTTTGTAATATAGGTTGATATCTGGTATGGAGATCCCACCTACTTTGTTTTTTCTCAGGATCGCTGCAGCTATTTGGGGTCTTTTTTAATTCCAGCTGAATTTTTGGAGAGTTCGTTCTTAATAAATGAATTCAGCAATGTAGCAGGATACAAAATTAATGCTAAGAAATCTATTGCATTTCTATACACCAATAGTGAACTTACAGAAAGAGAGACTAAAAAAGCAATCCCATTTACCATCACACCAAAAAAATTAACATACCTAGGAATAAACTTAACTAAAGAGGTAAAAGACCTCTACTCAGAAGTACAGGATGTTGAAAAAAGAGATAGAGGAAGACATAAACAGATGGAAGCACATACCATGTTCATGGATTGGTAGAATCAACATCATTAAAATGTCCATACTACCCAAAGCAATCTATAAATTCAATGCATTTCCCATTAAAATACCAACGGCATATTTCACAGACCTAGAATGAACTCTCCACAAATTCATCTGCTTCTGATCTTAATAGAATTTTGTTTTTCTTAGTGTATTTACATGTGGGCGGGGGCGGAGGAGGGCACTGAGGCCCTATTACCCTGTTTCCCTGAGAATAAGACAGTGTCTTATATTAATTTTTGCTCCCAAAGATGTGCTAGGTCTTATTTTCAGGGGATGTCTTATTTTTCCATGAAGAAGAATACGGTACACATTTATTGTTGAACAAAAAAAAAAAAAGGAAATTTATTACCTGTGTGTCCACACAATGTGCCTAACTCCTGTCCCGAATGACTCACTGTCTAATTGTGAGTCAGCTAGACTCCATCAGGGCAGAGCGAGCAGCAGGTGGCAGCTTGTCCTGACAGCTGCGCGGGATCTCTGATTAAAAGAGACTTCTCACGTTCTTTCTGCTCCGGCTACACTGCGGCCAACAGTGAGCTGCGCGGTGGCGGCATGTGCTGCTATGGCCCAGAGTCCAGAGTTATGGTAACTTCAGGGGGCCTTATTATCGGGGAGACCTTATGTCTGGGGGAGGCCTTATTATCGGAGAGGTCTTATTTTTTGAGGAGGTCTTATTTTCGGGGGATGCATTATATTTCATCAAGAGGCAAAACTGTAAGTAGGTCTTATTTTCGGGGGATGTCTTACTTTTGGGGAAACACAGTAGCATGTGTGATATTTTTCTATACTTGGAAGGGGTAGAGCTCAGACACAGTTTGAGCTTGTTATACTGCCTATCAAATTGATTTCTCCTGACTTTTCTGTTTTTGTAAATGCCACCATCATTCCCCTGGTCACCCAGGATCAAAATATCAGTATTTCTTGGTGTGTCTCTTCCCCTAAATTCCCATACTAAAGCCTTCTCCACATCCTGCAACTCTTTCCTTGAACTCTCTTACACACCTATTCTGTCATCTCCATTCATTCCACTGCAACAACATCTTTATACTTCTCTGACTGAAGCCACAGCTCAAGGTGAAGAAGAGTATGCACTTGCCTTGGGCATGGCTGCTTATTGGGGTGGTGGAGGTGAGGTGTGAGAAGGGCCATAGCTCTTGCCCCACTCTCTCCTTTTCTTAGTGGAGCATCATAACATTGATTCAGAGGGCTCTTTGGGGGCAAGGGAACCAAAGACCAATCCATCATCTATGCATTCCTAATTCAGCATTATTTTACCTAGAGATGAGAATGCTGAGTGAAGGAGAATGAGATCACTTTTCCTCCTAAAGAAGTCATTGACTTTGGTGTTGGATTGATAGGGAATCCAGTTCCAGGGTGTGTTGACCTTCAATGCATCCTCTTAGAGGGCTTCTTTAAATCTCATCACACGTGTTTACTCCTGATAAGAACTAATCCGGAAGGAGAGACTCCCTCAGGGAAGATGGAGTTTATGTAATAGAACTCTAAAAAAACCTAGTTAGTTTGGTCAAAATATGAGTGCAGAAGCTGATAATTAGACCGTTCCTTGGACAGAATCTTCATTATTTATAGCACTTATCATATTAGGATTTGCTTACTTGCCTCTCCTCTGCCTGGGTTCAAATTCTGTCCCTGACAATGACCAGCAGTGGGCTCTGAGCGAGCTATTGAACTGTGTTATTTATTCCTCAGTTTCTACATCTGTACCTTCCTTACAATGATTATGAAGCTTGAAGTAAGTGTGCATTTAGCTTTCTTACCTTAGGATCTAATACTATTCCTGTCTCCGGGATACTCAATTAGTTATTTGTAAATTATTTAACTAGTGAAATTTTCTATAAACTTCTTTGGAAGACTGAGCTTAAAGAAATTTTCTGTCACACTACAAAGCTGAGTTTTGGTAAGAGAGATTGGTCAAAGGATACTTTTTTATTTATCACACTGAGCTTAAGATAGTGTCTATCTGTAAGGAGAAGTTGAAACCGGATAAATGTTTGGAATATTTTATGACAGCACTTGAGAAACCTTAGGCTATCTCCATCCCTACATTAGGATGGATTCTTGGAATTGTCTTTGGTGTTCCAGCTCAAGTGGCTAGGAGCTGACTTGAATTTCTTCCCGGAAGTCATGGACTTTGGTAATAGACACTCTTCATTGTCATGCTTATTGCAGTGCTGACCCTCTAATATTCCAAGCATTTGGAGCCCATATCCTGTATTGGACATGCTAGTATACACTGTCTTAGAACATTTGTAGTTATCATTTTATTATAGGTTCACTTGACATTTCAGTTGGCCATAGCTCTTGCAGAGGAAGGATAGTGTCTTATTTCTCTTTCCCTCACAGGAATGTATTGAAATGGTCAACTATTTGCTGGTTGATATGTCTACAATTGTGTTTGTCCCTCACATTTGGAAATGTCATTGCTGAAAGGAACGGTGTTGGATAGCCTTTTCTGGAGATCTTTAAAAATAGTGTACATTCTCACATGATTGAGTGATGGAAGTGAGACCTTCGGGGGCAATGAAATAGTCTCTGCTCCTGAAATTGGGATTATTTGAACTTTAGCTTGAATGCATGTTTGAAAATAATGTGTTAAAAGTAGGACAGGAGATTTTATGTCAGGATAGTCTCTTCAGAGGGTGGGGCTCAGGTCAGACCAAGGATAGGAGTACATGGAGAAACATTCTTCAATTCAGAAACCAGAAGGAAGTATAGAGGGCAATTATGAGAGGAAGGGCACCTGGTTTCAGGCAAGATGGTAGGCACATTTGCTGGGTCTGGCAGAGAGCAGGTGTACTAGTTTCTGTCACTGTCCTAACAATGTCGCACACTTAATGGCTCAAAACAACACATATTTATTCTCAAGGTTATTTGGCTAAAATGCAATCTCCGTCTGTATGTCTCGTAGGCATCTCAAACTTAGTATGTCCCCAATGGAGAGCCTGCTTTTCAACCCAAACCTGCTTTTCTTACTGTCTTCCTATCTCATTAAATACTAATTCCATTCTGAAATTGCCCAGGTAGGAAACTGCATTCCTGATGGTGAACTGGTCCAAGTAGCTTATCCTATCTAATAAAAGAGTAATATGCAAATTGACCATCACAAGATGGCTTCCCCCATGTGGTCAAAGATGGCCAGCAAGGGAGGGCAGTTGGGAGGGACCCAGGCCTGCAGGGGAGGGCAGTTGGGGGGGGACCAGGCCTGCAGGGGAGGGCAGTTGG